>BTPG01000003.1:171994535-172107552 GCA_036245525.1 Semisulcospira habei
CGACAACAACCTCCTCAGTCCCTTCCAGTCTGCCTATCGCAAACATCACAGCACTGAAACAGCCCTTCTACATATCCTTAACGACCTGCTTCTCTCCACTGACTCGGGCAACATCTCCCTTCTTACGCTACTCGATCTCTCTGCCGCCTTCGACACCATAGACCACTCTATCCTCCTCCACCGCCTTCACCACTCCTTTGGCATCACTGACTCTGCTCACTCCTGGTTTCTCTCCTACCTCTCCGACAGACAGCAGTCCGTCACCATCGACGGCGTCTCCTCCAACCCAGTCAGGCTCTCCTGCGGCGTTCCACAGGGGTCCGTCCTGGGCCCGGTCCTTTGCACACTCTAAACCTCTCCCCTGTCCAACATCATCCAGTCTCACCACATACACCACCACCTCTACGCTGACGACTCACAACTACTAGACAAAGACAAACTCGACAACACTCAGACACTACTGACTCGCACGGCTGACTGCTATGAAGACGTGAAAAACTGGATGACAGCAAACAAGCTCAAACTGAACGACGACAAAACGGAAGCCATGCTGGTAGGCACTCGCCAGAAACTTTCCCAGCTCCCTCCCTCTCTCCACCTTCAACTCGACAGCACCCCCATCTCCCTCTCTGACTCGGTCAAGAACCTTGGCGTTATCCTCGATTCCTCTCTTTCCATGACCAGCTTCGTCTCCGCCAAGGCCCATGCATGTTATTTCCACCTCCGCCGCATCAGTCAGATCAGAAAATACCTCACTACCGAAGCTGCCACCAAACTCGCTGTCTCTCTCATCTTATCTCGCATCGACTACTGCAACTCTCTCCTTTCCGGCCTTCCTCACTCCACCACTCTCACTCTCCAGCGCGTCCAGAACAATGCTGCCCGCCTCGTCCTCAGAAAGAAAAAATCCGACCACATCACTCCCCTGCTCAAGCTCCTTCACTGGCTCCCCATCCCCCAACGCATCCAATACAAGATTCTGTCTCTCTGCTACAAATCCCTGAACAACTACGCTCCTGCCTATCTCTCCAACTTACTTCACCCCTACACTCCTCCCCGCTCCCTCCGCTCCGCCTCCGACCCTCTCCGCCTCCTCACACCCCGCACCAAACTCATCACTTTCGGCCCTGCTCCTTCTCAGTATACGGTCCATCCACCTGGAACACTCTCCCACTCTCTCTCCGTCAGAAACACTCGCTCTCCTCCTTCCAGTCCGCCCTCAAAACTCACCTCTTTCAACAGTTCTAGCACTATATCACCACACTCCCCATCCCAAGCTGACCGTCGTAATGTATTTTCACTATTTGTGTTACGTGAGTCATTGTCTAAAACGTGCGCATGGGTGTGCGAGTTGTGAGTGCGCGCTTAGAGTTATAATTATTATAAGATAAGCGCATTATAAATACCGTAATTATTATTATAATTATGTACAAATTTGAAGCTAGTTTAGCCTCAGTATGATATGGGTTAACCCTTTCACTGCCAGAGGACGCTATGTAAAGCTTTTGAAATCTTTTTTTAAATTTAACGTGAAAGATCTCCAACCGTCAAAGAAACATTGATAGGAAGTGGTTCCAGGAAGAGGCATAGATCCTTATGTCAGATCCCCCGCGACTGCGGGGGCTCATATACCTCTTGCAGTTGGGTGGTGTTCGTTTTTTTCTCGGGGGTGAACGAGTCAAGTAATTGAATTCTTTTGTCATCAGTGGAACTCAGGAGGTGAGGCTGGCGTGATGTCCTCCCGACTTGGTTTGTTCGGACTTCTGGGCGTGGTGGTGTCTGCCGTGATCGAGATCGCCGGCAAAGGGAGCACCTCGCTTATTCCCACGCTAAACAAACGCCTCGTGGCTCACAAGAAAGCGGCCGTCGGGTGGCAGAGACTGACTCGTCTAACAAGGTCAGTCAGTTTGGCACAATTTTGTTACACCAAAACCATTTGCATTTCTAAAGCTTTGCCGTCAAGAAACCGGAAGTAACTTGTCCACACAATGGCCGCAGCTGCGAGCTGTTTGACAGGGTGAATCGTAACGCTAGACAACTCAAAGTATTCGTCCTTCAGTTGTAAAAAATGAAAATAACAGACGAACCAAGTCAGTGGTTATCACAGAAAACGGTCACTAACAGTGTAGATCCAAATAATGTGTAGTTTTTAGAGACCGGAACTGTTTTGTCATTACCGAATCTCAAGGCGTAGTGGCAGGAAATGGTTGGGGTCTAACATTTTAGTCCAACCACAGAAGGAGGAAATCGATTTTTGTTGTTGTTGCTGAGAGTACTGTCGGTCACGTCATATATTCAAATCAGGTAGGTGAGGCAGTGCAAGGACCGGTGTTTTTAAAAATAACTTTTTACCTCGTTTGAAAATTTGTAGTAGGGCTGAATGTTGGAATTTGCTGGAAATTTCTGGTTAGATAAGAGGAGACATGTTTGGTGCTTTGATTCATACCATCCTGCGCTTATCCAGTGGACAATTGTGGGCCCATGTTGAGTTGCCGTTGCCATGGTGATTTGAGGGACACGCTGATTTCAGCTGTGCTTGGGTGTGGGGTTGGTAAGGAATCAGGTTCATAGCCAAGAAATGAGACTGTCAATGTGCTGATTTTTTGTTGTTGTTTTTTTGTACTATTTTGTGCATGGCAAATGTGCAGCTGGTAGGCGGTAGTGTTTTTTAGGGGATTGAAAAATTAGGGGATGACTGGGACTGACTAAGGCTAAGAGACTGGACAGTACGGAAACGGCACTGTGTTCCTTGGCCTGTCTTCATCCACCGGCTTCGAAATCATGTGTTGCATCTCGGGTATCACACAGGTTGTCCGGCTCCCACGATTCGCTGCGTTGCATCAGCGCTGCGAATAGATGGAGACAACTAGTTTGCTAGCGCATCTCGCCCACTTTTAGAGCCGGTGCAGGCCGATTTTTGTGTGTGCACCGGCCTGGATCAGCAGTGACCCTGGTCGATCTTGCGCGAGTCATTTTCATGTGTTGCAGTGATTAAATACTGGGACACATACTGGTGCCGGTAACAATTCGCTAAGATCGCGATCAGACATTATATGTTGAGTCCTATGTAGGCTACTGTGACGCCTTTCTTTTTTTCTGCAGATTGACACGGGTTGCATCAAAAGTTACATTCTTTCGCTCGCTGTTTGTCAAAGCGTTGATATTTATCAGCTTCAGAAGATTAGTGAAACTGAAGAACTGAAAAAAAGATAATAGAGGCGAAAAGATTTCTTAAAAAATGATTTGTTTTTAGAAGAGAAACAGTGCGCAAAACTGACTGGGTCATCGAGCCGACGTCGGCCCGATGGCCTTTTGCGCCGCATTGGGGTGTTAAGACACTTTGAGTTCTCAGGGAGTCTGGGAGCAGCAATGGACATTATGATGTCACAACGTAAACCACCCAATAAACACTTACCATTTCTTCAGTCATTCTTGACAGGCTTCCAGCCGGGCTCTAGATGCGCCAGTTAAAGTTATTCTGGCACCACCCTAAAACTATATTATATTCTCCAGGTCTTACCGCATTCAGCTCCGCAATCCTGCACTACAAGTGAGCGACTACGTCACGTGGTACGCCGAGCTCGTGCACATGCGCCAGGAGGTCAGCAAGTTCGCCATGGTCTCTAGCGCAACCTATCGTCAGTTCAACGACCCCGGGCGCGTGTTCGCAGCCATGAGGCGAAAGCGAACGATCTTCCTACACTACCAGGAGATGCACGAGGGCAAAGTGGAAGTTTATGATGATTTTGACGACGACTGACCATCCAGTCAGTTTCAGCCGACCGGAGCGGCACCGGCAACGAACAGTTTTAATCAACGTCACTGCTCAGTGCAGCACAACTGTCTTGACCCACAACTCAGTTGTTCACCCCTGGCGGCCGGGGCACAACCGCGAACAGCTGACGCCCCAAGTGCAAAAAGCATAGATCTTCATGAATACCCGCTGCTGCGCGCGCGCGTTCGTGTGTGTATGTGTGTGTGTGTGTGTGTGTGTGTGTGTGTGTTTGTGTGACTCAGTGTATCTGTGTGTGTGGGCATGCATTTATCAGATTTACATAAGAGTGCATGCGTGTGTGACTGCCCAAGGTGTTATTGTCTCGCGTATTATAATTTACAATCTCTCTCTCTCTCTCTCTCTCTCTCTCTCTCTCTCTCTCTCTCTCTCTCTCTCTCTCTCTCTCTCTCTCTCTCTCTCTCTCTCTCTCTCCCTCCGACTACACAGGCCGCCTCGTAATCCGGATTAGATCAGTGCATCATACACACGAACTATTTCTGCGTGCGTGCTCAATCGGCCGTATACTCATATGTGATAATCGTATCAAAGGACTCTGAGAGACTGTGGTAACCGCGAACATGTCTATTAATCGAAGCCGATTGACGACTCAGCGCTTTGTATTATAAGTCACCTGTGTCTCTTCGTTAAACTTAGTGACACGTTGGCATCATAGCCTAAGAGCGGTGAATCTTTTGAAACCGATACAGTACGAGTGTTTTGTTATTAAACGCGTGTGCTTTTTTCTTTTTCTTTTTTTATATATGCAATACGTGTGTGCTTTTATTATACGCCAAGTGGGGAATACACGAGTTTTCTATTTTGCAACATACGAATTTATCTTGTTTAGCTTTTTTTTCATTTGTTTTATCTTTGCATACTTTTTATCACATTGTATTATTATTTTGTTGTTCCTCCATTTAAAGGCTGTCTTTTACTATGCCAAAAAGTAGCAAAAATATCGATGTATTAAATATTGGCTATCTTAATGTATATCACCTTATGTTGTCAGAAAATACCAGATATAAATGTTTTCCTAAACCAGTCTTCACCATTTCACATGTTTGGATTTACGGAATCTCGCCTAACGGCAAATATTAGTGACCGTGTCATATCCGTACTAAACTATTCCATTCTTAGACGAGATGCGTCTGTCCCCGGTCATACTGGTCTAGCAGTGTACATACACAATTCTATCAAAATGTTTGTAACGAGGCGATGTGATTTTCAACTCCCTAACATTGAGTGCATGTGGTTAGAAATAAAGTCGACCAAATCATCCCCTATTTTGATAGGTTTTGTGTACAGAAACCCAGCCGCCACAGCTTTGTGGCAGGACGACTTTGTAGTAATGATGGATACAGTTTTACGGAGCAAAGCTGATATACATATTTTGGGTGGCTTTAACGTTGATTTACAAAAGGAAGGCCATTCTTCATGGAGATCCATGTTAAATTTTCTAGGTTTGAAACAGCTTGTCCAGTCACCAACACGAGTGACTTCGTCATCTTCTACACTGATAGACCATATATACACCACAAATGTCAATGTTGTATCAAATGTTCATGTACGTAATATTTCCATTAGTGAGTGATCACTTTCCAGTTTGCATTTTATTGCCTGCTCGATTACCGAAACAACCAGCTAAAGGACACACTACTATCATTTATAGATAATTTTTTTTTCAAAATTCGATCATGCTGCGTTTTTACATGACCTGTCTCAAGTGTCATTCGGTGACGTTTATAATTTCAATGACCCTAATGAGGGAGTTGAGGCCCTGACCCGCTGGTATGAGCTGTTTCTCGCTGTTCTGGATAGACACGCCCCTAAGCGTACCAAACGTGTCAAACACCCTATTATGCCAGAATGGCTCTCAAATGAAATTAAGCAAGCGATGGCAGTTAGAGACATGTTTTAAAAAGCTAAGAAATTTAATGAGTACAAAAAGCAGAGAAACCATGTCAAATCTTTAGTTCGAAAAGCCCAAAGACAAAATGCTGAACGTGTCATTGCCGGCGGAAAAGACATCCGCTCAGTCTGGCAAGTGATAAACAATTTCACCAAAGGTAACAGTAAACGGTCGCCTAATATTCCACCCGATCTCACTGTGGATGCGTTTAACAGCTATTTCCTAACTGTTGCTGAAACTCTGGCGCAAACCAATACCAATGAAACAATGACCCTGACAACTACACATGCTCGGATCAACTGCGTCACTATAGTCAGCAGAGAGCGGGTCACACATTTTCTGTGCCTCTTGTGAGTATTCTGGATGTTGGTAAATCTATTTAAAGTTTTAAAAACAAATCATCTTGCGGTCCAGACGGCATCAGTACTCAGTTTTTAAAATGATCTCTGCCATTCATCGTTGAGTCACTGACATTCATCTACAATCTAGCCATTAGGCATACTGTATTTCCTAACGAATTAAAAAGGGCTAAGGTAATTCCTCTTCTCAAAAGCAAAGACGTAATCAATTTAAATGAGTACAGACCTATATCCATTTTATCATCAATTTTGAAACCACTTGAAAGGCATATACATACTCATCTCCTAAATTTCCTTGAATAAAATCATCTGATTAGTGTTGCACAATTCGGTTTTCGACCTTTACATTCCTGCCAGACTACTCTAAATCACAATATTGATAAATGGCTCTCTGCCATTAATGACAACAAAGTATCAGGCGCAATCTTTCTATGCCTTAAAAAGGCATCCGATCTTGTCAATCATTCCATCCTCCTGAAAAAAAGCCACTTTATCACATTAACTCGAATACTGTTTCCCTCTTGTCTTCATATAACACAGAAAGTACTCCTAAATTGCAGATTTTTATCAGACGGTGTAGTGACTTGTGGTGTTCCACAGGAATCTATTCTAGGGCCTTTATTGTTTCTATTATTTATTAATGATCTGCTGCTGTGCATATCTCCCCCAGAGGCTGACTGTAATCTGTTCACTGACGACACAACCGTACACACATCTAACATGGAGCTAGCGAACATCAATGAGGTACTCCAGCAGAGCCTGGACAAAGTAGCGGACTGGTGCATTAATAATCACATGATAATTAGTATTCCAAAGACAAAGAGCATGTTAGTTACAACACGCCAGAAACACCAGCGCGGCCTACCAACTTTAATACTTACCTTAGATGGCCAACCTGTTGAACAAATAACTAAGAATCGCTTGCTGGGCGTAACAGTAGACAACCAGTTAAACTGGGAACCTCATGTTGATAACGTATGCAAAACTTTGTCCAAAAACTTGTTCCTTATGTCTAAGCTCAGCCGTAAAGTTAATCCTGACGTTTGCAAACTTTTTGTCCACGCGCATATCAAAACGCACTGTAATTACAGTTCCACTGTCTGGGACGGTTGCAGCGAAGTTCATATAAAAAACGTAAATTCTCTGTATCGTCGAGGTGTTAAACTCATACTTCCTGGACCCACCCCCACAGATAAAAAAAAATCAAATCTCTTAAATTACTGGCATTAAACAAACAATTCGAATTTACTTGATGTGTAATAATGTACAAGATTCTACACGAGAGAGCCCCACTCCATTTGCGAACTCTATTTTCAGATAATCATAGACAGAACACGAGAAACAGGTCGCTCCACCTACCAAGAACAAGACTAGATTTATTTAAAACTAGCATGGCCTTTTCAGGTGCAAAAGCATGGAATAATTTACCCCAGCATCTTAAGTCTATTTCTAAATTTAGTATTTTTAAGGATCGCCTTTATCGCTTTTTACTTCTAAACTAATACCTCGATTCAATTCTCCTCTATTGATGCTGTACTCTCAGAGACATGTTCTAATTACAAGATGACTTTCAGCTTATGTCGCTGTTATTATGTTTGTAGTTGTTTTTTCGCCTTTTATACTTTTCGTACACTTGAATGTTCTTGACATTATGTTTGTTTGTTTGTTTGTTAAATATTTTACTGTGTTGCTCGATGTATATTTATGTGTGTAGAGTAGCAGGACAGTTTGTAAGAGAGCATTCGCATGCCTAAAACTTTATCCTGAATAAAAACGTTTCATCATCATCATCTCTCTGTCTCTGTCTCTCTCTTTGATTTTTCAATGGACGTATCAAGCCCCACATGGATTATGCCTGGACAGTTTGGGACGGCTGCATTGAGGTCCAGTTCAAGAAAATATATTCACTAAACAGGAAAGCAGCCAAACTAATTATTCCTAGTTCCTCTCTACCCATCGAGGCGAAGCTTGAGGCAGCTGGACTCCTTCCTCTTGGCAGACACTTAATATTTAACAAGTGCGTGCTATTGCACAAAGCTCTTAACGGCAAGGCCCCCGGCTACTTATCGGAACTCTTTACCCTTACTGAAGAAGAGATACAGCACCTCTCGGAGCAGCCTGAGCATAACGCGGCCCCGCATTGATTTGTATAAATCCAGTGTGTCATACTCAGGTGATTTCCTGTGAAATTCTCTTTCTTCCGCATCTAATAATGTATAATAATGGGTAGACCATCGAAAGCCGATGATGTCGTCATTGTGCATGACTTCTATTTGTGGGTACGGGTGTGGCTGGCCAAGCCAATCCTGGAGCCACACCTGCGAGGGTAATGGGGGCACTGGAACATAGCTGTGGGAAGAGTCTCGACGCTGTCTTTCAGCAAACTCTGGCACTGCTGATCTTTTCGCGCCGATTGTGTTCAAAGAGCGTGTTGTTTGGCGGCTCGCCAGCCAGATCTGTCTCGCGCTTGCGCTTCAGGTTCCTTTACCGGGAAGACGCAGTACTTGAGGCTGTCTTTTATGCAGTCTTTGAAGCGTTTCTTTGGCCGTCCTTGCTTCCTGTGGCCTTTTGTGAGTGCGCCATACAGGAGTTGGCGTGGCATGCGATAATCATCCATGCGTACGACATGACCTGTCCAGCGAAGTTGTGTCTTTAAGAGCAGGGCTTCAACACTCACTAAGCCAGTATTGTCCAGGACTTCCAGGTTTGTCACCTTGTCTTGCCATTTGATGCCCTTGAGTGAGCGCAGGGATTTCATGTGGAAACGTTCAAGCTGCTTGAGGTGCTTTCTGTACAGCGTCCATGACTCACAGCCGTAGAGGAGACTGGGGAGGACTACTGCCTTGTAGACTTTGATCTTGGTGAAGAGTTTGACGTTGTTGTTGTTGTTCAACACACTAGTGCGCAGGCGACCCAGGGCTTTGCTGGCTTTGCTGATGCGTGCTGCGATTTCCTTGCCGATAGTACCGTCAGAAGAGATGATGCTCCCCAGGTATCTGAACTGGTCGACAGTCTTCAGCTCGGTGCCTTCAATATACACTTTGGGTGTGGGTGCTCTTGTGCCTGGGGCTGGTTAGTGCAGGACCTCGATCTTGTTGAGACTGATGATGAGGCTAAACAGTCGAGAGGCTTCCGTGAACCTGTTGACGATGGTCTGGAGGTCAGACTCCGTCAGCGCCATCAGCGCACAGTCATCGGCAAACAGCGCGTCAAGGATCAGTCTCTCGATGGTCTTAGCCCTGGCGTTCAGTCGACGGAGGTCGAAGAGAGAGCCGTCTAGTCTGTACTTCAGGTACACAACCTTCTCAAGGTCGCGTACTGCATGGGTCAGGACACACGTGAAGAACAGGTTGAACATCACGGGGGCAAGAACACAACCTTGTTTTACACCATTGGAAATGTCGAAGGGTGCGGATGTGTCGCCGTTTGACTGGACAACTCCTACCATTCGATCATGGAAGAGGCGGATGATGTTGGTGAACTTCCTGGGGCAGTCGAGCTTTGCGAGAATGACCCAAAGCGCTTCTCTGTTTACGGTGTCGAATGCTTTGGTCAGGTCTATGAAGACGGCGTAAAGGTCCATGTGCTGCTCAATGCATTTCTTCTGGACCTATCTCACAGAGAAGACCATGTCGACTGTGCTGCGGCCGGGTCTGAAGCTGCACTGAGCCTCTAGAAGTGCTTTCTCAGATACAGAGCTGATCAGGCGGTTGAGGATGACTCTTGCGAGGATCTTGCCAGCGATGGACAAGAGTGAGATCCCTCGGTAATTGGCACAGTCTGCTTTGCTGCCCTTGTTCTTGAACAGGGAGACGATTGTAGCATCTCTGAATTCCTGTTGCATGTTCTCCTCTGCCCAGATGCATGTCAGAATGTTGAGGAAGGCATCAATGGTCTCAGGTCCAGCTGCTTTGAAGAGCTCTGCGGGGATGCCGTCCATGCCTGCAGCCTTGCCGGAGCCAGTCTGGTTGATCGCTTTCTTGACCTCGTCCAGGGTGGGCGGGAGGTCAAGGGCATCCAGTGTCGGCTTCTGAGAAATCATGTCCAGGGCCGCGGGGTCGACAGTGGAAGGCAGGTTGAGCAGATTTGAGAAGCGTTCTCTCCAGGCCCCGCATTGATTTGTATAAATCCAGTTTGTCATACTCAGGTGGTTTCCTGTGAAATTCTCTTCCTCCGCATCTACAACAAGTTAATTACCTAGCTGCGTTTAAAGCAAAACTGTATAAGTATTTTTCTAAGGCAACGTAAATTTAATTATCTCTTTGTCTAACCATATATTCCTTTTTATTATTCTAAATTTCTTTTTATGCAATTATTATTTCTTGATCACACCACGTGCGCTCACGTGCCGTTTGTGGGGGTGCTTCCCGTATGGGCCCGGTCGGGGGATGCGGAGCGGGTGCACCGTTTATTCGAGCGATGTGCTTAGCATGTCATTTGAGTGAAGGTATCCTTATGGCGTGCCCTCCCCCCCCCCCCCCCCCCCCCCCCCCGGGTGGGATTGTCTGGGGAGGGCTCCCGCAAACGGTGATTATGACACGTGCATACATTTTCGTATGGGTACCTGTGTGTTTTGTTAAATCATTGCTGTTTGTAGTGTTGTTGTAGTTCGCATTACTTTCGATGTTGTTTGTGAATCTAACGTAACTTTGCCTGTTATTGTATGTCAGTAGATGTAACAAGGACAGATTGGAAGAAAGGCCTTTGCGGCACCTAATATCTCAATCCTTGATAAATAAAGTTTCAGTCAGTTAGTCAGTCTCTCTCTCTCTCTCTCTCTCTCTCTCTCTCTCTCTCTCTCTCTCTCTCTCTCTCTCTCTCTCTCTCTCTCTCTCTCTCTCTCTCTCTCTCTCTCTCTTACATCTGACTGAATGTGTGTGTGTGTGTGTGTGTGTGTGTGTGTGTGTTTGTTTTTCAATTCCTCAATAGTTACAGTTGATGGTTAGTGTTCAATAGTTTACTTTTGAAGTTTTAACTTTACTCCTTCAGTTTTTAGTTGAAATCTTGAGTTAATATTTTTTCATATAATCTATGATCATCTTTATGTTTATTTAAATCTATTGTATGTGCACTTGTGAGTATGTGTGCGTGTGTGTGCGTGCGTGCGTGCGTGCGTGATTGTAACGCATCACTTGAGTAACAGTCACCATGCGTTACCCTTGTGCTGCCTTACATCTGACTTAAATGTGTGTGAGTGCGTGCGTGCGTGCGTGTCAGTGTGTGTGTGTCTGTGTGTGTGTGTGTGTGTGTGTGTGTGTGTGTGTGTGTGTGTGTGTGTGTGTGTGTGTGTGTGTGTGTGCAACGCATCACTCGAGTAATGGGTGTTTTACTTTATTCTTGTGCTGCCTTACAACTAGCATACGTGTGCGCATCGGCCTCCGTATGTCAGTATGTGTGTGTGTATGTGTGATATTTTTAATTCCTCAATAGTTACAGTTGATGGTTAGTGTTCAATAGTTTACTTTTGAAGTTTTAACTTTACTCATTCAGTTTTTAGTTTAAATCTTAGAGTTAATATTCTTTCATATAATCTATGATTACTTTTAGGTTTATTTAAATCTAATGTATGCGCATGCGTGAGTATCTGTGTGTGTGGGTGCGTGCGTGATTGTAACGCATCACTTGAGTAATAGGCATCATGCGTTACCCTTGTGCTGCCTTACATCTGACTGAAAGTGTGTGTGTGCGCGCGCGCGCGCGCGCGAAATATTTCTGTTTATTATTATTATTATTATTATCCTCTCTTCTTTTTATTTTTATTTATTTGTCATGTTATCTTTTCTGCTGTTATATTTATTTAAAATGTTATTAAGGACAGACGTGTAAAAAGGCCTGCGTGCCTACTGTCTTCATCCTTAGAAGGTCTGCCTGGGGACTGGGTGGGTTAGTATTTTTAGTTCCAGGGTCACCTGGTCAGCCCACAGGGTGGGTTTTCTCTCTATCTGGGCATGTGTTCTGTCTACCTTTGTCCATTCACTGTATTGCCTTTTAAACTCTCCTACTGTCTGCACTGCCTGTAGCTCTGATATTGGATGTGTTGCTAATGTCTTAGCTTATTAGGCCCTGTTAGTTTTTAATGTATTGACCGCTGCGACATACATCAATGTTCTGTTAGTTTTTTTTCACAGCGTGCAGGCACGTCCTGAAAGCTGTTGCTGTCGGGACGTTAAGCATGTACAATCAATCATCATCCTAGAAATAAGTTAATTCAATCAATTCTCTCTCTCTCTCTCTCTCTCTCTCTCTCTGAGTCTCTCTCTCTCTCTCTCTCTCTCTCCCTCTCTCTCTCTCTCTCTCTCTCTCTGTTTAGGTATGTGTTTGCGTGTGTGTGCGTGCGCGACCTTAGCATCGATGCCAGCGATTTTCGGCACCCATTAGAACACGCAGACATCATATCAATGAATAAGTTCATGACGTTTACGTATGTGGGCGAACCAGTTCACCGTGAATGCCACTAATTTTGTTTTTAGTTTAAAATAAGTGGGCCTTAGCGCTTTTCCTACTGGAAAGGGGCGTAGGAATCCCGGCGAAGGGGAAGGTATGACGTGGCCACTGCTCGTGACGTATACTGCTCACAAAAAGTAGCGGATATTGAGGCTATCAACTGAAGTTGTGGAAAAAATCAACCAATTTCATGAACTTACCTGTGCACTATGAGATATGATACTGAGTGGAAGATCAGCGGCAATAAAAACTTTATATTTCCAAAGTCATGGCAAGTTGCTTTGAAAAGACCTAGTCTCCACTGTGAAGAAAAAATCCTGGAGACAGTGCCGTAAAAGCACCAGTTGAGATACGCCATTTTAACGTCCCAGAGTCTCTCTCTCTCTCACACACACACACACACACACACACACACACACACAGGCACCAAGCTCACCAGACACTGCCCTTGAACCACCATCGATCACGACAGTTCAATGGTAGTGCCTGACACCTCTCTTGAACTGTCATTATGGTGGTTCATCTCTTGCACCGATAACGAAAACTATGAGTGGAGTCTGCAAAGGTCAAAGGCAAACCTGACAAACAACAAACCTGGCAAACAAAGCTTGAAATAGTTGACCCTGGGCCAGATGGACGTAAACGTGGGGAAGTATGGACCAGATGACCAAGGGGATGAGTGGACCAGGCAGAGCTGACTAACGGGAGGTAAGCCCGGACCAAGCGGAAGTGAACCACGGGGAGTTATTGATCACTGTGTGGGCTGACCAAGGTACTGAGCTATATGGACCAGGTGGAGCTGACCGAGCAAAGGCCTGAATCAGGCGGAGATGTAGGCCTACCACAAGGAGGCATGAACCAGGCGGAGGTGAGCCACGGCGAGGTATAGACGAGATACACATTATATCATTAACGAACCATATGGCTGTCGGTCAGCGGTAACGCTTAACACATAAAGCCCTGGCATGCTACGGCAGGACGTGGATCGACCATGATGGTTCAAGGGTGGTGTCGGAATAGATTGGCGCCTCAGGCGCCAAGCTATTCCGACACCACCCTTGAACCATCATGGTCAGTCGATTTGTCTTCAGAAGTATGACGTAGACCTCAAGAGATAATTTGATAATGTCCTCAGGATGCTACGGCAGGACGGCAGGCATGCTACGGCAGGACGTGGATCGACCATGATGGTTCAAGGGTGGTGTCGGAATAGATTGGCGCCTCAGGCGCCAAGCTATTCCGACACCACCCTTGAACCATCATGGTCAGTCGATTTGTCTTCAGAAGTATGACGTAGACCTCAAGAGATAATTTGATAATGTCCTCAGGATGTAATGGTTCAAGCTAGATTGTTCAAAACACTATGTCGTGCTAATATGTGTCATTTTTGTATTTCATTGAAAATCTCGCTTTTCACGAAAATGAACATCCTGGTTTTCGCCAAGTCAGGGCCGAATTCTTGGTGAAGCGCTTTTCCTACTTTTCCCTATCATTTTACGATAAGTTTGTTTTGTTTCGTCGCTTTTTCATTCGGTCTGGTTTTGCTTGGTTTCATTTACTGTATTGTGTATGTTGTGTGCTAATGCTTTCTGTGGTGACTATTGATTGTTGAAACCTAAGTGATATGCATACGTTTGTGGTCCCATAATCTTGTGTCTCGTCTAGAATACAGAGAAACTTCAACTTCCATTGAAAATACGTAGAATCATTTTACACACACACACACAGGCACACACACACACACACACACACACACACACACACACACACACACGTACGCACGCACGCACGCACAGACACACACGCACGCACGCACACACACACACACACACACACACACACACACACAGAACATGTTTAGTAAATATTCAAGCTACATGCATGTATAAACTCCAGGGTGCTAATATCGTTTGCCGAAACCACCGATTCTCAATGTTGTCTTGCCTCAACTGAAACTGTTTCTACCCTTCTTTCTTCTTCTTCTTCTTCTTCTTGTCGTTCGCAGTGGGCTATACGGTCAGTCCAGCACCGGCGATGAATGACGTACCCTTCTTTCACAATCCAGGTGAGCAGGCACACGTAAGAAAGGTTTTCTACTGCCGGCTTCGGCCTGGTGCGAGGCGGTGGAACTCTTTTATGGACAAAAGAGAAGAAGAGGGGAAAATAGTCTGTTATTTTACGATATTCAAACTTCATTTTGTCGAGAATTACTTTAAAACATTCTGAGAATATAATTTTAAAAAAATATAGCCAGCCATTCACCCTTTATTGCCCCGGAGCAGGTCGCTTTAAAAAATATCCTGCCAATGATCATCATGAACGGACTCCTTTAAAAGCACCATGGACGACTAAAAAGCCTGATAACTGTGTTGCCTGAGAACTCCAGGTACTGAAAGAAGCCAGCAAGAGGCGTAGATCCTCATGAGCCCCCGCGACTGCGGGGGCTCATGAGGATCTACGCCTCTTGCACCGGTTATTTGTGTTCTCTGTGGCAGGAGAACAAAGCGTTGTGTACATCTAACGACGCAGTAAGACCAGGGCATTTTAGAGATCAACAAACAATCTATGGTACGAAAAATCATTATCGTGCATAAAATTTCAACATAATTATATCGATGGCCTGAATGAAAATGAGATCGATGATCTCATGCAACCTCGTAACTAACAATTGTGTGTTTTCGAAAAAAGAAAAGAAAAAAGTTTATATTTTGTTTGAATAAGTGATCCGAGGCTTTCATTACAAAGGCGGTTGTAAATGAGCCACTGGTTCGAGGTTTCAGTTTCGTCAGAAAATGACAGGTGGGGGGGGGGGGAGGGGGGGGGGCTTCGAACCTAAAGGAGGCAACCGCATAAAAACTGCGGTAATATAGCAAAAACCATTTCGAATAATAATAATAATAATATATAACTCTTCTATAGCGCAATAACCCCACAAAGAAAGGCTCAGAGCGCTTTACATCTAGATAATCTAACTAATTGAAATTAACTAACTAAAGTACTGACAACGTACAAAAACACAATCATTCATGCACACTGACACAATACTAAAATAATAAACATAACATGTCAAGAGCCTGATCAGATATATACATGTTGATGGGAAAACGTAGGGTTGATCAATCCCTTTCAAAGGCCAGATTGAAAAAAATGTTTTTGATCTTGCCCTGAAAATGGCCAAAGATGGTGCATGGCGAATATCATGGGGAAGACCATTCCACATTTTGGGAGCTTGGAAAGAAAAGGACCGCTGTCCAAAGGTTTTTAAGGACACTCTGGGGATAGTCAATGTTCTGTCGTCAGTGCTGGAGCGCAATACTCTGCATGACGTATAGACAGGGAGACTGGAGGACAAGTATGCTGGGAGTATCTTATCAAAGGCCTGAAAAACGAGGGAAGCAATTTTGTATTCAATTCTGAACTTCACAGGAAGCCAGTGTAACTGCTTGAGCAACGGGGTGATGTGGTCACGCTTCGATGTTTTCAGTACGTGTCTTGCTGCATGGTTTTGAATCTTCTGGAGCCTGTAGAGCAGTTCGTTCGACATACCTGACATTACAGAGTTCACAGTAGTCAAGCCTTGACAAAATCTGTGAACATGCAATTTGCCTTACAGGCATCGTCAGTAAGGTACTGTCTAACAGAGCTAAGCCTCCTGAGCTCAAGATAGCAGCAGCGGGACAGGTGAGACACATGATCGTTCATGGACAGAACATTGTCAATGTAAACACCTAGGTTTTTCACACATTTTTTTTTTAGAGGGATGTCCTGTCCACAAACGATCAAGGACTCATCGTGGGAGACACTCACCCTGGAGCGAGTGCGTACCACAATGGCATCTGTTTTTCCTTCATTGAGCTTTAGCTTGTTGTCTGTCATCCAATCCTTAGCAGCTTCTATACATTGTTCAATGTCATGCTGAAGAGACGGGAACTGTTTGAGAGGAGCGTCTTTCTTCAGCTGTGTGTCATCGGCATATTTGTGATGTTCACATCCTTTACTGGCGATCACCTCAGACACAGGCTGGGTGTACAAAGAAAACAAGACCGGTCCGAGAACTGAGCCCGGGGGTACGCCATATCTCAGAAGGAGGGGAGCGGAAGTAAAATTCTGTATAATGACACGTTGGAACCTGTCGGACAAATATGAGGAGAACCAGTCAAGGACTCGTCCACGGATGCCAAAACACACACTAAGTCTATTCAGAAGGATGTTGTGGTCGAGCGTGTCGAACGCCGAAGACAGGTCCAATAATGACAAGAGTGACACACGTCTCTCGTCAGCAGAAGTAAGCAGGCTGAGGAAAAAGCGATATATTCTTTGTATAAGAATGAAAATCTCGCTTTTCTATTATAAAACAAAAACTGAGCCCAGACATCATTTCGCGCCAAAATGTCATTTACGATGTTGGCATGCGAACACCAGCAATATTTACAAACGTGAGCATGCGACCAAACAAATAATCTAAAAGACAGCCTTAATTTAGTTCTCCGTTGCCAACAACACCTTCCAGTACACGAGCTCTACAACAAATACAAATTAACATACGAACTCCACTAAAAAAAAGAATGCTAATAATATTTATTCGAGAGTCGTCGAATCTGTGTGCTGATATATGATTTTGGACCTTACAGCCCGCGCAATGCTGGAAGGACCATAATTACAGACCTGTACATATCAGTTGGTGTTTGTACGCTGGGGGCAGTTGCATCAGCGAGCTTAGTCCTGCGCCAGCCAGTAAGCAAGGTGCTCCGCTATAGTGACTGGCGCAAGACTAAGCCCAACGTGCAAAAACGCCGACGACGGCCGCCGTTGGCCCGCGCACGGACGTGCGCGGACCAACGGCGGCCGCCGTCGGCCCGATGGCTTTTGCACACTGGGAGCTCACTCATGCAACTGAGCCCCTGGTGTGTGATTTTGGACGTTGCTGTGTCACCCAACCACGCATCAAGCCGTAAGGTCCAAGCTCACAATCGAGCACACATTTTTCGAGTACAGTAAAACCTGGTTTGAGCCATATAAAACTTGGGTGGTTAGTATTAAAAGACTGAGTGCTATCAAGAGAGGCGCTCTCAACTGAGAGAAGTCTTCAAGGGCAAACAGTGTCACTTGTTAATAAGGACTGACCATCATTTAGGTGGCTATAGCCACCATCTAAATGATGCCGGATCTATAGTGACAGGTGATCTCTTATAAGTTGGGCTGTCGCTCAAAGCAGGTTCTGCTGTAATGCATCACGGAAAATAGCCGAGCCGCCCAGGATATAAATCTCACTGAAGTGAATATCAAGCGCCTTCACTCCTCTTGAAACCTCGTAAGCCTCCGGAGAACACAACGTGCCAAGTTCGTCTTTTTATCGTGAGTAATGTTTGCTGTTCTTTCCGGCTTTTTAACTCATTCGAGACGTGCCGCATTCGGATACGCGGCTTTAAGCCGCGTATCCGAATGCATCACATCTCTTATGTGTTACTGAACTGCAGAAGCATGTACATACATACATATACATTTTTTTCTTCTGTGACGTGTACAGATTTAATTTCAAAATATGTATTTCCGAGTATCGACAATATTAGCTGTAGTACTAATACCAGGGTCGAGGATCCGATCAGGGACTGAGTTTATTATCCAGCCAGGGTCCGATCAGGGAGTTTATTCACTGAGCCCGAGACTTTCATCTTCGAAATAAACTCCCTGATCGGACCCGAGGGTCGACAAAAACCACTGGCAAAGCCCAACTCGTAAAACAACGATTTTGTCTTGAGCTGTGAAAATATAAATGTACGAAGACTTTTGAAAGAACCCCTGCTAAGTACTAAACTCTTAATGTCAGCGAATTACGTCTGTCTACCGGCGGAACATGGCTTTCGCTTCGAGTCGGCATTTCTGTCGAAGATATTGTCTAACTTATCACATTTCGACTTTTTAATTTTTATTTTAAAAATACGAAATATGGACCCTAAGTAGCACATAACGCGTTCATGCGACTGTTTTGTTGCATATACCCCTAGGCCTTAGCTTTTATTTATCTAACATTTTGTTTTTGCGCCTTTTTCGACTATGGAATTAATAGGTTCAGCTTACGTAAGGCGTTCGCTTGGAATTTTCTTTTGAGTTATGTTTTGTATGAAATTGGTACCAACGGTATCACACACCATTTGCATACAGTTCTTTTTGTTGTGTAACCTCCCTAAATTGTTGATTTCAGCAGAATTTTTGTGGTTAGAGGTTTTACTGAATGAAGATGTTTGCCGCCGGCGGTACTGAGACATGTGATTGGCCAATGGGGAAAAAAGTTTTGCTCAGCGAGTACGTTGTCATCGTAACATGTGATAAGTTCAGTCTACTTATCACACGTTACCTTGATAACATGCGCTAAAGAGACTCAGGCTGCCTTGAGAATGGGGGAAAAAAGCGAAGAAAGATAGGTTAAGTTTGATGAGAAACAGTGTAAAGAGCCTGAAATAATACAGCTGCTGTTGTCTGCCGAGTAAGAATGGCAGATGACAGACATCAATTAACTTACCTTGCTACGGGTAGGTTAAATCCAATATGAAAATAGAAGCATGAACATTTTTTCTTCTGTTTAACATGTAGAAGCATGAACATTTTTTCTTCTGTTTAACATGTAGAAGCATGCACTGCGCATTTTTTAAAACTTGTCTGTTAACCCTTTTCATCCTAATACACCCATTGCTTGAAAATAATCTATGATAGTTCAAGGGTGGTGCCAGAATAGCTTGGCGCCTGAGGCGCCAAGCTATTCTGGCACCACCCTTGAACTAAAATGCTTGATCTATCTTACAACTGATCTGCAATGTAGCCTTCACTGATAGGACAATAAGCATTTTTTTTTTAAATCAGTCTCCGGATTGGGTTAACGTAGTAGGAAAGCGGGGGCGCGGGACACCTTGCGCACACCATAAGGCGTGGGGACTAACATCTAAATTTTCAGTCAACAAGGGGCTGGCGTTCCAGCCGCTTCATACTTGCAAATCCAGTTTCCTCCCTGAGAGCTCCTCAGCACTTCTAGTCACTTACTTAGTATCCTCCTCCCCCCTCCCCCCATATCGTACATGATATATGATGTGTTCGGCCTTTGAGATCTATATTGTTTGTCTTTTTGTCTATGACTAGCGCCTATCAGTTTCGTCTCATACGACATTACATTCCCACGTTTATCTTTGTTCTTCGGTTATAGCCGCTGTCATTTGAAGATGCCCTTGTCAACTGTGAACAGCCTCCTCTTTTCCCTGATGATCATTACCACCTTGCAACATCCCCGAGGCGTGAGCGCCCTACAGGAGTTGTTATTGCGTGAGGACCCCGCCCTGACGGACATGGTTTTCACCAAGCCGCCACTCTTCCTCTCCAACACCTCCCCGTACCTACCGGACTGCGCGGCTCTTTGCCTCACCTATCCCGACTGTGTGACCTTGACCTTCAACTCTGGGCCACCACCACCTTTGTGTCAAGGTCACGACAAACTGATGACGTCACACAGCCCTGGCCTGTCGGCGAAAGGAACCCGGACGTTCATCTTCGGGAATGTGTCAAGTAAGTCGTGAATATGATTAGAGGTTATCCCTAAATCAGAAATAGGTCTATAATTGCGCGGACTTCAAACATTCCGTGATTTTATCCAGCTCGCTGCATCCGCAAGAGCCGGCGTACACTGTTGAGCCCCTGCAGCCGTTGTGTCAGTTCCGGCCAACAGATGACTCAGAATCTGTGGCGGTGACTTCAGTTTCTCCTCAGTCAGTGTGTGCAGAAATCATGTCTCACATCACGCTGTTATAAGCTGAAATTGGGCGTTTTCTGTGCACATTGTCAAAAGACGCAAGTGATTTTGTAAACTATTAACCCTCTGGCTGTCGGAAGCGTTTTCTTCGTGGTGAGTTGATTCATACAGGCATCACCACTGGAACCGCCGCTACCGTCGACAGCCCAGTAGGGTTAACATTTTGGACCCGGGGAGGGACCTCAGACGGCTAATCAGTTCATCCGGCCTAGTCCTGCGACTGTGTTCTCAGCAATTTTTGCATCGTAAGTTTTCTCTGTTCATCATGGGCAGAGAAACGCCGGAAAAACCGGAACGGACTGTAATACCAAACAAAGAAATTGGTTACTGGAATTTAACGTCAAGCAGGCTGCTAGGGCCATCTCACTGCGGCCAAATGAATTTCAGTTTGATATTCTTTTCTGACAGCGTGTTGGTCTGTGAGAGCCGTAAGGTTAAAAGAAATCACAGACCAGAACACATACAAAAAAATTATCCAAGCACCTTTAACTCATTCGAGACGTGCCGCCTCCGGACACGCGGCATATGCCGCTTGTCCGGAGGCGGCACGTCACGAATGAGTTAATCCCTGCACTGACTTCCAGTCGACGCAGGTTTTGTTTCTGATGTCCGGCTTTGTAAACTCGAAGTCCAGCAGCCCCAAGGCCGAAACAAAGCGGTGTGAACAAGAGGCATAGATCCTCATGAGCTCCCCGCAGTTGCGGGGGCTCATGAGGATCTGTGTCTCTTGCAGTTGGGTTGAGTGAAGGGGTTGACTTATTATTCTGCTGATTGTTTTAACAGCTTGGGTGGAGAAGCCATGCATCTTGAACGGTGTAGACTGTACAGTGACCAACTCTGAGTGCTTCATGGGGCGGTGTTTGTGTACTCCAGGCTACTACTACTCTCACAGTCAGGACGCGTGCGTGCCGAGTAAGAGTATCAGTTATTGCTGCATCATCATCATCATCATCACCATGACCTTTATCGTCATTATCGTCATTATCGTTATCATCAACATCATTGCGGTGGCCGGCGTAGAAACTCTCCCCCCCCCCCTTCCCATCCCCTCCAACACACACACACACACACACACACACACACACACACACACACACACACACACACACACACACACACACACACCATCACACAAACACACACACACACACACACACACACACACACACACACACGCACTTTCACTCACTCACTCACACACATATCATCATCATCATCATCATCATCATGTTTCCGCAAAAAGAAAAAGAAAATATTGGGAGTATTTACCAGAGTCACCCTTGCTTAGTCTTGATTGAGACGGAGTTAAAGGTTCAGTTAAGTTTTCTGTGTCCATCTAGCCTGCGCAACAGCCGACCTTCAGTATGGCTACATGATGTACCCTGGGAGCGGGATATGGGCCTATAACTTGAAGACGACCAAATTCGTCACGCTGAACCAGTGTAAGCTGCTCTGTTTCGCGGACACCCGCTGCCGTGATCTGGATTTCGACTACAACACCGATACGTGCTACCTGCACTCGGTCACAACCTTGAACGTCACTGCCGGTTATTGGAGGACCTTTACCACTCTGGACTTTTATCAAAGAACGTGCGCTTGAAGTTAACCCATTTAGCCCCGAGTCCCTACAGCAGGCAATTGATTTCAAATAAAAATCGTAACCTCTGCAAACTCTAAATATGTCTCCGAAAACCCCAACAACAAAACAAAAACAAACAAACAAACAAACAAACAAACAAACAAACAAACAAACAAAAAAAAAAAAAAAAGAAGAAAGAAAGAAACACGCGTAGAGAGCGGACTACAACACATTAGTACAATTTTAAACAAAATCCCCCCCCCCCCCCCCCCCCCCCGAAAAAAAAGCACCAAGAAAGAATAATTTCAACACAACTTTTTGTAATTGCTCTTTTAAGCGCGTTTCTTTCTTTGTTATGAATTAATCTATGTTCGCCTGATTGTCACTGTTTTGGTCTGGATTACTTTTGTATGACAGTTTGGAAAGCGGGGGGGGGGGGGGAGGAGCGGGGCGGGGGGGGGGGGGAGGGTAGGGAGGGCTGTCGCGCCCCCCCTCCCCCCGCCGTCGAGACACCCCTGGATCCGCCCTTGTGAAAATACCGTTCCGGCTATTAATACTAATTAGGTTCACTACTCGCGAAAGATCAAAGGTCACGGGAGGTTTACGAAAGCGTAAAAAATGCATACATTTTAGTAAACACGTGGATTTCGCAGGCACAAAGGCCAGCCCTTTACTTATGTTTAAAACAATTGAACACTTGCTTATTTCAGTGACATGTCGGAAAGGACACAAAGGTGAAATTATAACAATGTAGATTGGTCACGCACGTGAGCCTTCATGTCTCGGTGTTTTAATGATTTGTCCAAAACACATTGAAAGTTTCACGAATAACGTTAGTTAATTGGAAATATTCCTGTCCAGGGGCGGATCAGTTTTATCGGAGGGTGGGGGTGGGGGAAAAACGGGGGTTCCACCTTGTTGTTTGGGACCTTGAACAAGACACAACAGGCCTTCCCGACGCTAGATTTTGTTCAGTTATAGCATTTTAATTAATTTTGGGTCGAGGTAGAGGATTGGGGGGGGGGAGGGGGCGGGGGGGGTGGTCCGGAACCCTTCGGATCCCCCCCTCCCAGATCCGCTTCTGCTTTCCTTCCCTGGAAACCTTCAAGACCCAGCTAAAACACAGTATTTTCAACTTGCGTTTGGGATTAAATAGACCTCTTTTCCTGCAGACGCTGATGCAATCTTCATATAGTCTTTTTCATCTGCTGTTCGACATTTCCTGTTTACTTGTATCGAGTCATATTTTATGGTTTACTATGTCATGTTTGTGTAGTTTTGTATGTGTATTTGTAATTAAAATACTTTGTGGCGATCCTGCGCTATATTATTATTATTATTATTGATATTATTTGATGTTAATTTTTAAAATGTCTTTGATGCAAGATTAAAATCAAAATTAGAATAACGTACATGATTATATTTTTGCGGAGACATAGTTTAGTTCTGTTGACTTTTGTCACCGGTGAATATCATAATTAACCCAAAACTGCTTTTTATTTCCCCATGTACATTTACCATCTCTGTTCAAATTTGCACAAATCCGCATCTCAAGGCGGGGAGGCAACTGTGACAGTGTATTATGTGTTTTAACTCATTCGAGATGTGCTGCCTCCGAATACGCGGCTTAAGCCGCATATCCAGAGGCAGCACGTCTCGAATGAGTTAAATTTACCGTTGTGTCACCTAGTGAAAAATGTCCTCCCTTTTTGCAAGTTTTAGGCAGTAACACTTGAAATTGGGGCCTTTTGGCTAGTTAGTTATTTGGGTTTAACGCCGAGCAGGCGACTAAGGTCATCTCACGGCGGGTGGCCTTTTGGGGCGTTTTGAGCGGCAAGAAGCATGACAGTGTGAAAAAGGGGAACATTTTAGCTGACCTAGTGAGTTCATGGGCGCCTTATATGGGACATGTGCACGGTTGAATGCAAGCTTGCAGACGACAGTGGAGACATGGAAGGGGGGTGGGGGAGGACCCACCACTTACCAAAATATCGAGCAAGGGGGGGGGGGAGGTGGTGGGGGGGATAGGTGGAAGAGAGGGGAAGGGGGTGTCCACCACCACCCCCAGATCCACCCCTACTTTGTGTTACAACGGGTCTAGTGGCCGCCACTTTATGACACAAGGGTGGTAACCGAGGTTTTCTTGCCGCCATAGATATCGTACAAGTGTGTCTTTGGTGCCACTGACTCGATCCGAGCGCCAATAGATTACATACGAAATGTTAAACAGAGCTTCAGTCGATTCCCTTCCAGTAGTTTGCTGGAAAACCGGCATGAGTTTGAAATTTGAATATATATTTATGATATATTCAAAACTTTTAAAGTCATTTTGTGAGTAAACTACAGGGCTTAGATGGCCTTCGATGATGCCGTTGGACGTTTTTCCACATGGCCTTTACATCTCGACTGTGAAACTTTGCATATTACACTCAAAAACCTTTCCCAACAAAGGAGTACCAATGTAATGTTGATGTCAGTGCAATTTTTTACCTACATCTGATAGCGATAACCTCTACTTTCTAATTGGAACAGTGCATGCCAGGGGCGGATCAGATAGCTCGACGGGGCCCCAACTTTTGTTTCGGATCTTCAACCTCACACAAAAGAAGGCCTCACGTCCCGAAACCGTGCTGTTCCAGTCCGACCAAAACTATCAAAAAATGGGGGTGGGTGTGTGGGTGGAGGGGGGGGGGTGTTGGCTTGTGAATAAAGACTTGCAACACTCACTGAAATATCACTCCAAACAACGGGGGAAGGGTGTGGGGTGGGGGGGGGGGGGGGCCGAACAAGGCGCGTGTCCGTCAGTGTAGACCGGCAAGCATGTCAAAACTCACCACTCGCCGAAATCTCGTACAACGGGGTAGAGTGTGTGTGGGGGCGGGGTGGGGGGGGGGGGCGTGGAATTTGTACAGTGACCTTGAGGCCAGGTTATCGGCCTTGACTAAAGATTGGCTGTCAGTAGCGTTCAGCAGCTTTGTCGCGATGATTCATGCAGGAAACATGCCGGCCGGATCTTCGCGACAAAAGCGCTACCGACAGCTAAAGGCCCGGTTAACATCGGCATGTCCCAGGCCCAAGGTCCGGCTCTATCAAGTTCTTTATTTGGCCAGTGTAGGGGGCCCAAATGATATATTAGTATACATTGTTTACTTCACATGAAATACTGTCGGCCACTAACATGGTGAACAAGGGAGGATCTGGGTGACGGGAGCGGGGGTACCAGAGACCTTTCAGCGGACACCACCCTAACCCCCACCCCCCCTTCCTCCTTCCACCCCGTAAAAGCAGGAGGAAAACGGAAAATTGACGGGGAGGACAGAAGAAAAAGAAAGAAACAAAGAAAACAAACAGCCAACCAACCAAATAAACAAGAAAGCAAAGAAAGAAACAGCGGAAATGAAATAAGTAATAATACTTTGATGTGTAAAACATTTAGTGCGGATGAGAAGGGAAGGTGCCACAGTAACAGATCATAACAATGCAGTAACTGGCTTATAGTTATTATCAGTCAACGGGCCCTCGGCCAATTTAGATATTAACTACTCAGTATCTGCATGAGGCAAAGATTCTCATGAGCCCCTGCAGCCGCAGGGGCGCATGAGAATCTATGCCTCTTGCTGACAGATAGAAATGTTTAGTGTGGAGATACACGGTATGCTTCAATGTACTGCAATGTGTTCCTCCAATAAGTCGGTTACTCAAGTCAGTACAGGTAAGTCGGTGAAGTCAGTACAGGTAAGTCGCATAGTACAGCCGACAAATCGGGCCCTTTGAGCAACAGTTGGAATAAATCTTGGCCGGTCAGCACTTGATGGGACATAGATTCTCGTGAGCCCCTGCGACTACAGGGGCTCACGAGAATCTATGCCCTGGGCCTTGCAGATGGATTCTGAGGTGACGCTAGCCGTCGACTCACGGAGTGAGGGCCGCCGCGGCTTGATGACAGGGGACATATGCTGACGTCATTCGAGACCGTAACTGAGAAAGTCCATGACCTTGATCAACAAAATATTGACAGTGCGTCACTGTGGCACAACACTGATACGTGAGGTTCAGCGCGTCTAAATCACAGGCACATGATTAGAAATTCAGTCGGACTTTTGGAACAGTGCCACTAATTCCGTACAGAATTGTTCAAACGAATCATGATTGTTCATACTTACAGAACGCGGACAGTAACGGTTTCCTCAATCCGCTATGATCCCAATGTGCCGAAGGCAATCAGGCCGACATCAAGCTGCTGTTGGCCCGCGAACGGCGGCCGCCGTGCGCTGGCCGATGGCCTCTTTTGCACACTGGCCAGACGCCGCTGCAGATTCACTGACGTTTAGAGCGGACCGACATTTGTGAATTGGGGAAAACTGCCCTCCAGGATTCATTTTATCCTGCACTAGTTTAATTTTTTTTAAATGGTGTGTCAGGAAAAATACAGTAATATTTTCAAACAAACTATACCAAAAAAAAAAAAAAAAAAAAAAAAAAAAAATCAACATGTATAAATTCCAAACGCCGTGAAGGGTCAAGTACAATTTTTAACAAATTATAAATGACAATTTGACTAAATTGTGCGGCTTTATTTTTCCTTTCTAAGCGTGTTTCTTGACATTGTAGGGAATTTATTTGCATCAGCATGCCCCTTCACACCTGGCACTGGCCGGCCTGCTATCAACATTACATATGCATCGATAAGGAAGTTCTGTTTGTTTGTCACAAGTATTGTGTGTGTGATTGAAAACGTAATATTTATATGTCAGTGTCACGCTCACTTTTTGATGCTAGTTTCCTTCACACATGTATTACCTTCATCAGTCACGATTAGTCAGCAGAGGCCGAGATGCCGAATTAATTGCATCGCAGGCCCCTCCACCCCCCCCCCCCCCCCTTCCTTCGCCCCCCTCCGGTCGTGTCACGACTGAGTTATTCAGTATTGTCGAAGTCCGCTTATTCAAAGCTGTGCCAACACTAATATGTCTTTTAGCTTCAGTGTTTTGTGGTATGATGACCAACTGAGATGATTTTGTTGTTAATTATCTTTTCCGTGGTCATGAGCATATCGGCCCTCACCTGAAAGCTATACAGACAAATTTCATACAATCAAATCCACTGTGCCGGCACTGGTTTCCTAGTCCAGGTGCTTGAAATGCGTAGCGTAGTACATGTGACTGACTTGGTCTTCTTCGCCCCTACAACGATATCATTAGTACTGACGTGATTCGGCAGTATTGCCGGCCGGCGCCACGGTTGACTAACGGCCCTCAGTGATGGTCTCATCACTAAAGACAATACATTATAATGTATTGTCTTAGGTCTCATTGATCTTCATTGGGCAAGAAAGATGAACTCTTGGGGTTTGGTTAACAATAACATCGTAGGTGCAGCTAGTCAGATGTTTATTGCCGCTTGATCTATACATAGTACACAGCAAAAATCGGTAGACCCTCGAACGGCCTACAACCTGAACCCAAATAACCTAATTTTTAACTTGCTACGGGAAGGCCCATTGGTTGATATTGGGGGCGTCGGCCCTTCGTGAATAAACATGAGTACAGTTACCCGGCTTGTCGTGTTTTACGTGTTTACACATCTTGGCAGTTTGTTGTTGGCATTTAGGTAGCTGGTGATGAAGTTAATCTATTATCCGTCGTAGCTAACGGATTAAGACGCAAAAGAAATGTGTGGAAATGAATGTTTATAAATGCAACACATGACGTAGCCACATTGTCTGAGCCAATGAGAAACGTCGTATCAAAACTGTGTTATCACCCCATAATATTTTGGTTCACTGATGTTGTGTCGGCTGACACACTGGTTGACATTCTTCATTTTCAACACAAAATGACATTATCCAGAGCATGAAGTAGTAATAACTCGACAATTGTGTCTCAAAATAACTGGACTGATGCTGCGATTTTAGGTGTGAGCCGCATGGAACTTGATTAATTGATTCCAGAGTCACCAACGTACGTTTCGTTTTGTCGACCGACTTTCTGTTCGTGCAGCTGTACCGTTTTGAGGTGAGAATTAGACTTACTTTATTTTTCACGTGGGGTTTAAGTTTTTACCTTCATTGGTTCTTGTTTTACGCATTGACGATATTGTTTAAGTTTACAAAACCTTCGCGTTAGCATCCTATCTCATACATGATAGAACGAATTTATGGCCGATTGGAAAGTTTTCTGACGCAAGCTTTGTTTCTTAGGTTGCAGGGATGACGGCTCTGTGTTCCTCCTCAGCAAGTTGCGTTCGTTCCGCATCACCGCATGGAAGAAGACTCCTTGTATGCATTTCACGCCACGATGCTCCGCCACATGTAGTTTCTCGTCTGTGTCAAGAAGGGAAAACAGCGGCAGAGAATGCGGCTCGACTCAGTACATCATGCCACTGTCTGGGTGCTCAGTCTACATCGCCAGCATACAAGACGACAGCCCACCGAACAAGTGCAGGGGATGTCGGTGGAACACAGCAACAAGGATCCAACAAAGTCTTTCAGCAAGTCAACGTCTCAAACTGGGTAGTGGGTGGTGTCAGCAGTGTGATAAATGGTCTGGGCTCATTTGCTGCAACATTACCGCGCCTTACAGAGGAGATTACCAGAATGGTGAAGAAAAATGGAGATGAATCTGAACCTCATAAAGAAGTCAGTAAAATGCAAGTGGTGATGCCTCTTACAGAAGAACCAGAAGGCAAAGATCTACCGAAAAAACGTTCTACCCAGTCCCATGCCACAAACTCAGCTGTCAAGAAAACACATCCCCCCTTGTCACCGTCTCAAGAACCAAAATCATTTGCAGAAGCAATGGAAGACACATACTCCAGCGTGACCTCATATTATGGCACTCCAGGCTCTGTTGGTTCTGGGCGACACAATAAACTTCAGATCTCTGAGACTGCTCTCTCGCCTGCAGATGTACGAGATGCTGAAGACTTTGGTGGGGTTGCATTGAAACCAAAATTACCAGTAGGAGAAAAATCCAGTCGGTCAAAAAGCTGGAATATGTTTCGCTTTCTCCCCATGGTTCTCCCATTTCCTTTTAACTTGGGTGCTGCTGCTGCTGTGAAGAAACCGCTGATTAAGAAAGACTTTGTGTCGAGATCTGCGCTTGATTCAAGAACAAGGTCCCTTGTGAAAAGCCTGAAAGCAGCGACTACACCACAGTCCACGATGAAGAGACTACAGGAACTGTGCAGCCATATCAAGCAGCATCCACTGAGCCGTGTTCTGGCCACTAAGGTAAGGAACCCCCCAAAAGTCGCTAAATTCAACAGTTTTACTTTTGCCACACAATTGCTCTTGAATTTATCTGTAGAGGCATAGATGTTTTATGAGTCCTATCCCTTACGCTGATCAAGATAGGCTCTGGCTGTGTGTGAAATAGATGTTTAACCTTTTGGCTGTCATTCACAAATTTTGTCACACATGATTGAGCCTAAGTTGGCGTTCATCTCTGAGTTCTACATTATATTTAAGGAGCGAGATCAACCAACCAGCTGCCTAGAGGTGCCAAGATATTTTGTCGCTTCAGATAAATCAGTAAAATCAACCAGATAGGTCAAGTTTGGCGCCAGAGTAGTTTATAGGTACCAATCTATTCTGGCACAACCCTTTAACTGGGGCGGTCCGTGGCGCAGTGGTTAAGGCGCCTGCCACCAATGCCAAAGGTGCGAGGTTCAAAAACGGGTTCCGGCGTCGGACTTTTCTCCTCTGGTAAGTGTCACCGTTAATTCGGGCAGACCATCGGGGGGTCTTTCTCCGGGTACTCCGATTCTTCCACCCCCACCCATCCCCCCACCCCCCACACTTTGGTACCGGTTTCAGGCCACTTTACAAATTTCAAATACAAGCGATCAAAAATCTCTGTAACTTCAGTAGCTGAACTGGCCCTTCGTCTGTCTTGTACTGTGTTTGTCTTAAATGGTATAAATCCGTGTCTGTTACGTGAGTGTGCGTGTTGGGTTTCAGTTCACGGCGCTTTGAGTCGCTTTGCCCAAAAATTGAGAAAAAGCGCCTATATAATAACGGTATTATTATTATTATTATTATTATTATTATTATTTATTATTATTATTATTAACTGACTTGTTTGATCAACTGTATAAGCATATCTCCTTCCCACTGTTGCCAGGAAAAAGCGATTCCGATTTTGTTGAGGATTGCTGAGAACAAAAACGATAAGTTGATGGCAGAGGAGGCATGTGAGGCCTTGGCTCTTCTCGGTTACGTCCATCCACTCAGGGGACGGGGGATCCGTATATTGACGCTGGATGGAGGTGGAACAAGGTCAGTGGTAAATGTATTCTCATCACTTTGTCAGTCCAGCTTTAGGCTTCATCCCCTTGTGCTTGTAGCCACTGGTACTGTAATGGTACCATGGCTGTGTGCACAAGGGGGCTAACTCATTCAAGGACTCCAGCATCAATAGCTGTGAAAGTGCCATATCTATGGCGTTGCCAGTGGCAACACTATACAACACTCCCGCAGATACCAATGAGTTAATCTTTGACGATTGTGTGAGGCTATAAATAGGGCTGGGCTCAGGTGCACGACTGGCATCTAACTCTTAAACCAGTTTTAAAAGTTAAAATTTACAAGCATGTAATCGTGTTTAGGGCAGTAAGATGTAGTGCAAGGACATTTTTAAACTGTTTTAGTGAAGATTTTCACTTCTTTAAAAGTTAAAATTTGCAAGCATGTTTTTTGGCTCACGTGAGAAGCAAAAGTGAGTTGATGTTCTGGGCCAATGGTCATCCGTCCGTCATCTGTCATCCGTGGTAAACTTTAACGTTGGGACTATTCAAGCTACAGTCTTCAACCTTGGTCCAAGGATACTTTGTGGCAAGACCTTTCTAAACATACCAATTTCAGTGACCTCACACACTAATTTGGTTGATCCCTCGGAAAGGTCAAGGGTCACAAGAGCTCAGGAAATAGGTCCAAAATAGCCATATTTTTACAAAAGATGTTTTTTTTTCTCAAATACTATTCACAACTTCAAACCCAAACTTGGTACAAATATACCTGATGGTTAGACCTTTCTATGCATACTAATTTGATTGATCCCTCAGAGACATCAAGGGTCACGAGCTCTAGAAATAGGTCGCAAATTGCCATATTTTCTCAAATACTATTCACAGCTTCAAACCCAAAATTGCTACAGAGATACCTGATGATAAGACCTATCTATGTAGATGTATACTAATTTGGATGACCCCTCAGAAAGGTCAAGGGTCACAAGAGCTCAGGAAATAGGTAAAAAAATAGCCATATTTTGACACAATTTTTATTTCCTCAGTTACTATTTACAACTTGAAACACAAACTTGCTACAGAGATACCTGATGGTAAGACCTATCTATGCATACTAATGTGGATGACCCCTTGGAAAAGTTAAAGGGTCACAAGAGGTTGACAAATGTGTATAAAATGCCAATAATTGTAGTTATTATCAACATTTATGCAAATGTTTCAATCTAATTTGGCACAAAGGCAGCTGATGATAAGACCTCCCTATGTATTCTAATTTAGTCAACTTTATCGCAAAGGTCAAGGGTCATGGGGCTTTCTCAGATATGTGAAAACTGATTAAATTTTGAGAAAACATGGATTTTGTTTGTGCAGAAGCCATTCATTTACTTATTGACAGACATGTGGATCGGTCATACACATGAGCCATAAGGGCTTTGCCTTTCTTGTTTAAAAATTGTGTTCAGTGCAGTTAGAAGAGGTGCAAGGACATTTTAAAACTGTTTTAGTGAATATTTTCTCTTCGAACTTTAGAAGTTCTCAGAGCTGTTATGAATGTGCTGAACTCTTGTAAACTGAATAGCCAGCATTGTACGTCAGCCGCTTCATCGAAATCAACATCAGCGAAGAAAGGAGAGATGATTGTATCCTATATAACTGAATACAACAATGAACAACATCGGTTTCAGTGTTTGAGATTCACTGAGAAGGGCTGATACAGCCTTGGGAAGAAAAAATTATTGGAGAGATTGGCGGTGATCAACCATTGTGACTCTGGATATAATTATAATATGCTCAGAATTTACCAATGCCTCGTTCGCCCAGCTGGTAAACTTGCACCAAAATCTTGTATTTTTAAAACCGTGACAGTTGTGGATTGATCCTCCATTCTACCGTTTTAAATATTGAAAAAAAAATCTTGTTTATTTTTGTTATTGTGCCGCTTATGATTTTTTATTTATTATTTATTCATTTATTATTTATTTTGCTGCTCACGTGATTTTTTAATTGAATTTTTTGGCTAACATAAATTCATAAGTATATGAATGTTTTCAAAAAATCATAATTAATTCCCCAGGGGAAGGGCATGTTCACCTAAGCCCAGATCTCTACCAGCAAGAGGTGTACAATCTTTAAGCCCCAGCTGATGAGAATCTACACCACCTGCGCTAGTTGCAGACAAAATGGACAGGATTTACTTTTCAGGCAGGAATGTATTATTATTATGTAAAAATCTGAAATTCTGCAACAAATTTTGACCATGATTGAATTATTGAATCTGGCAGGGCTTTTCACAGGTCAAATGCAGGTGAGGGAGGGATGACATTTGACAGTAAACTCACATTATTATTGATATTAGTATACCTGTATTCTGAAAGCCCTCATTTAGCCTGGAAAATGAAAACACTAGGACTTAATCGCACAGTATCCATTTCTCAGTCATATTTTGTATGTGTTACAGGGGTCTTGTCAGTATTGAGTGCTTGAAAAAGCTAGAAGCACTCACAGGGAAACAAACGTATGAGATGTTCGACTATGTTTGCGGGGTGAGCACAGGTGCACTGATTGCAGGCATGACCTGCCTTTTTCGCTACCCTCTGGAAGAGGTTGAGCGGCTGTACATTGAGTTCAGTCGTGAGATGTTCACGCGCAGTCGGGTGATGGGCACCAGCGCTCTCGTCTGGAACCATGCATTTTACGACTCGGAACAGTGGGAGAAAATCCTTCAGTGAGTACACGGTGTAGTTAACCCATTCAGCCCTGACGCACTACAGCAGGAGATGGATCGATCATGAAAATTCAAGGGCACTGCCCTTGAATTATCATGGTCAATCCTCTCCTGCAACAGGAGCATAGTTGTTAGATGACGCCTCCAAAATTTGGGAAATATGTGTGCCGGGCTGAATGAGTCAATGATAATATGAAAGTGCGCGGGTGTCAGGGATGCAACTAGACATTTCCGCAGATGGGTCAAGTGTCCTGGGTTTACGAACATGAACAGGATATAATCTCGCCATATAGAAATTTAATACTGACAAGCAAAAGAAATGCGACACTTCAGTGTTTCCAATGACTTAAATGATGTCACATTTGTTTTGCTCGTCAGTATAGTAGGTACACAAAAGAGTGAGTGAGTGGTCACTGCGTGCAGTGCAGACGTTTGAAATGCTAATGTGCTACGTAGTCTTCCAACTTGGCCAAAGGACACTGTACCAAGACCTTTCTAAACATACCAATTTGAGTTACTTGCTTTACTTACTTACGCCTGTCGCCCCTCCCCGGGTATAGGCCGTCGACGAGAGACCTCCTCCTGTCCTGTGCTTCTCCTTCGATTTTACTCCAGGTGGTTCCCAGTCTCTTGATGTCTGCTTGGAGGTCTCGACGCCAGGTGTTTCTCGGCCTGCCTCTTTTCCTCTTTCCCTGGGGGTTCCATGACAATGCTTGCCTAGTGATACTGGAAGCTGGCTTTCTCAGACTGTGACCAATCCATCCCCATCTTCTTCACCCAATTTCATTCTCTGCTGTTATCTGCTCTGTTCTCTCCCAGAGTCTGATGTTGCTGATCTTTTCTGGCCAGTGGATTTTCAAAATTCTTCTAAGGCAACTGTTTATGAAGATCTGTACAATGTTGACTGTGGTTTTTGTCAATCTCCAAGTCTCTGCTCCATATAGGAGAACTGCTTTTACGTTTGAGTTGAAAATCCAGACTTTCGTGTGTTGTGACAGCTCTCTGGAACTCCACACTTTTTTCAACTGGAGAAAGGCTGCTCTGGCTTTACCGATTCGTGCTCTGATATCTGCATCAGTGCCACCTTTTTTGTCTATGATGCTCCCGAGATAGGTGAAGGACTCCACCTCCTCCAACGGGGTGCCAGCAAGCAAGACTGGTTCTTCCCTGGTTGCGTTCAGCCTCATTGTCTTTGTTTTCTGTTTGTGGATGGTGAGGCCCACTTGGGACGAGATGTCAGCAAGCCTCGTGGTCTTGTCCTGCATTTATTGATGAGTGTGGGACAGTAATGCCAAGTCGTCTGCAAAATCGAGGTCATCAAGCTGTGTCCACAGTATTCTGCTTCTTCTCTGCTCTGTGGTCCTCTTCATGACCCAGTCTATGGCCAGTAGGAAGAGGAACGGAGACAGCAAACACCCCTGCCTGACACCGGTTCTGACCTGGAGCTCCCTGGTGAACTGCCCTTCGTGGATCACGCGACATGTCATGCCATCGTAGCTGCTCTTGATCAGGCGGACGAGCTTTGTGGGTACACCGTAGTGTCGTAGGAGTTTCCACAGAGTCTCTCGGTCCACGCTGTCAAATGCTTTCTCGTAATCCACAAAGTTGACGTACAGCGGGGAGCTCCACTCCAGAGACTGTTCCATGATGATGCGGAGAGTGGTGATCTGGTCTGTACATTGCAGAGGCAAAAAAGGCAGCAGGCAGCGGCAACATGAAACAGCTCTACGACATTACCAGAAGATTGTCGGGCAAGTATGGCCATACAAAAAGACCAGTAAAAGATAAAGAAGGCAAGCCTATTGTAGACAGAGCAGACCAACTCGACAGATGGGCCGAGTATTTTGAAGAGTTACTGAACAGCAGACATCAAGAGACTGGGAACCACCTGGAGTAAAATCGAAGGAGAAGCACAGGACAGGAGTCGCTGGAGGTCTCTCGTCGACGGCCTATACCCTGGGACGGGTGACAGGCGTAAGTAAGTAAGTATCCATTTTTGGGGGGACAAAAATTGTTTTTTTCTCAATACATGTATTAATTACAACTTCAAACCCAAACATGGTCCAGCGATACTTGATTGTAAGACCTTACTATGCATGCTGATTTGGATGACACCTCAGAAAGGTCAAGGGTCACAGGAGATGTGAAAGATGTCTTTTTTGGTGTGTAGAATTTTAGTTTTTATCATCATTTTTGCAAAACTTTTCAACCAAATTTGGCAAAGAGATAGCTGATCATAAGGCCTTTTTATGCATACTAATCTGGTTCACTACTCGCATGTATTTTGAGAAAACATGGATTTTGCAGGTACAAAAGCAAACCCTTTACTTAAGTTAGAATATTTACACACTTGCTCATTTCAGTGACCTGTTGGAAAGGTCATGGAGTCGGAAAGGTCAAGTTACATAGGTCAAATCAGTTATGTGGATCGGCTTTGCCCTTGAGGGCTTTGCCATTCTTATTTTGATGTAGCCATGGTCCAAAACTTTAGCCCTCACACTGGGAATTTTAATATGCCAGAAGCATGGTTTCTACTCAGCATGGAAGGTGCTTGCTTGCATTTTGTAGGTGTCAAGTTTGATGCTCATGAGCCATGAGGGTTTTGCCTTTCTTCTTGTAATTCACATTCTTTGAATACAATTTTATAGGGAAGAGGATCACAAAATTATCATGTATTGCACATATCACATTTTTCAAATCCCAGATAACACGGAGTTAGATTTAAAACACTTTTTATTTTCATGTTAAAAGCTGTGGCTTCCAGTACAGAGTGTATAAAAATGGTTTTGGGCGGTCCGTGGCGCAGTGGTTAAGGCGCCTGCCACCAATGCTAAAGGTGCAAGGTTCGATTACGGGTTCCGGCGTCGGATTTTTATCCTCTAGTAAGTGTCACTGTTAATTTGGGCGGACCGTTGGGGGTTCTTTCTCCGGGTACTCCGGCTCTTCCTCCCCCACGACTTTGGTATCAGCTTCAGCCCACTTAATTAAATTTCAAATACAAACGATTTTGAAGTTCCAAAAACTTTAGTAGCTCGCTTGAGCTTGCCCTTAGCACCACATGAATGTTCTGTGTTTATCTACAGTCAGTGAGTGAATGCGCGTGATTCACGTGAGCGTGCTTGTTGGGTTCAGTTCGCGGCGGCGCTTTGAGCCGATTTTCAATTGGGATAAAGCGCCTATTTAATGTGCTTATTATTATTATTATTTTTATCTTCTTTATGCAGGGCACAGCTGGGATTCAAGCCGCTCATTGAGTTCTCTCGTGACCCACGCTGTCCAAAGGTTGGCCGCTTATTTTTTTTAGTTTCAGTCTGATACAAGCCCCCTGCTACCTGTAGATTTCTGCCAATGGTCCCTTTCCATGACTTATTCCCTGTTCTACAGATGAATCTTGCACACTGGTTCCTTTGATTCGGTACTGCTTAGTGGTAGTGAATCAAGGGAGGTATCCAGTGTGCCTCTCCTCCAACCCTCCACCAAGCAGCCACTGGGACTGTTTACAGTATGGGTGGTTGCATGCACAAGGGGTTACAGCCAGATAGATGACTGTATCAGTCTGAAGATATACATCAGAGGGGGTCAGTGTGAACAAACGAGAAGCATGGATTCTCATGAACCACTGCACCTGCAGAGATTCATGTGTGATCTACGCCTGTTGCAGATAGCAGAGGCAATATGTGGAACTGCTGGGTATAGTACCATAGTAACATTTCCTTATATTTGATTTTCTTACAAATATTTTATTTCTATTTTCCAGCTGTGTGCTGTTTCAAGCCTGGTGAATACACCTCACATGAAGAACTTTTTGTTCCGCAACTACAACCTGCCACCAGAGTCGTACTCAAAGTACCCAGGGAGCTGCACAAACCAGATCTGGGAGGTCATTCGTGCTTCAACCGCTGCTCCTGGGTATTATGAGGACTTCATTCTCAACGACCTTGTACACATGGTAGGTCTTTTACAAAATTATTTGTTTTCATCCCTATGTCTCATGACCAATCTCTTTCCAGGATACAAAAACCCTTGTGGCGACTAATGGCCAACTTTTTGTAGCCCTCTTTCTGATGCGTCTAGGATGCCAGTTTTGTTCTGTAAGAGATCACCAAAACGTTCTAAAGTACAAAGTTACTTAGTATTGTTCGAAACAACAGGCACACTACTGGAGACGGCAACATCATGAATGATTTTAAATTACGTCATAAATCTATTATGTATAAATGTATATTCCTTTGTTTGGTCATGTCTGGCATGATCCAGGTCGGAAGATTTCTTTTTGATTTCTTTTATGAAAACATTGGACGAATGAAAACAAATACGTTATTAACAGCAGGGGCTTGCTGCATGGGCCCTTGTAGGCCTGAGGGAGGTCAAAGGAACCATTGTACCCTGAAGGCCTTCGGGGTACATTGGTTCCTTTGAACTCCCTCAGGCCTACAAGGGTCCGTGTAGCAAACCCCTGCTACCAATTACTTATATCTATATATATATATATATATATTATATATATATATATAATTTTTCATTAAATTCTGAGAATGTATATATATAAATTTTAAATTTTTGCTGTGGACAGTTTTTGGTATTGTTGACTCTGCTAATCGGATAAGCTGCTGCTGAACCCCCTGATGGTTTGCAGCTGCTGGGACTATATAAACAACACTGGGATGGGGGGTTAATAGCTTCATGCAATGTCATGTGTTAGGCCTCAATGCTCCAGAATGGAATCTTCTCAGGAATCTTCTGGTATGGTTCCATTTAATAGGCCTTAGTGTTATTATCCCTATTTGTTGTTTTCCTCCTGACTTTTGCTCTGTTTTTTTCTAGTCTTATTTCACATTTATTGTTCTTGTGTTAACTTCTATCCTGGTTGCTGTATCTGAAGTCTGCTACATTTCAGGATGGTGGAGTGCTTGTGAACAACCCCACGGCTCTGGCTATCCACGAGAGCCGCTTGCTATGGCCGAATGAGTCACTGCAGTGTGTTGTGTCGCTGGGGACAGGGAGGTACGCACCCACCCAGGACGTCTCAGCTGCACGGGGTCTCTCACTGCGGGAGAAAGTGTCGAAAATTGTCGACAGTGCCACTGACACTGAAGGTTAGTTGGTTGCTTTTTAGTTTTAGGGTTGCTGTTTTTTTGCAATGGTGCCTCTTGTGTGCAAGTTTCTTATGTGTTGATGGCAACATAGCATGTAGCTGCAACCAGGTCAGCTTCAGCATATGGTATCCAGGAGCCATAAAGCCAGACCATGTTGACCCCGGTCACATTACTGCAGTACTAATTTATATTGACTTGTGAAGTACTTGGTAAGCGAGGGTCCTCGGACCAACGTCAGCCTTAGCTGACCTGCGCGCAGATCAGCTAAAGATGATGTTGGCCCGAGGAAATTTGCTCATCAGGGGTCTCCATGTGGGAGCCAGAGGCCTTGTGCACGTTATGTCGGATACTGCAGTGTAGTGGAGCGCGCAATACCGAGTCTGACCTGTGTTAGTTGTTTAGCTCATTTAGCTCTGACATAGTGCCACCGGAGATGACCTGTTATGGTCTGTCCATCTCATAGGCTGGTGTTTCCTCTTCATATATCTGTGAACCTCAGGGCTAAGTGTGTTAAATTTAATCGGTGGGATGTTGTTAGCGGTTTTGTCGTTATTATTCCTGAAGGAATCATCATGACACTGACAGTCAAAAATTTAAATGCATGTAACTGTTTGCAGCAACTGTGTATTTACTGAAACATTACAACACATATAAATATTGATATGTCTGTTTAACCCGTTTAGCAGGAGATGGAACAACTATGATAATGTAAGGGCAGTGCCAGATTAGCGTGGTGCCTTCAGACACCAAGCTAATCTGGCACTGCCCTTAAATTATCATGGTCAATCCCTCTCCTGCATCTGGTGCATAGGTGTTAGGTGACACCTCCAAAATTGTGGAAAAGTACTCTTGGGGTTAAATGGGTTAACAGCACACATAAGCATCATGGACATTGACAAAATCTTTGACTTTGACTTCCCCTTGCAGGAGTGCACAATATAATGACGGACCTGATGCCTCCAGCAACATACTTTCGCTTCAATCCCTACCTCTCAGAGGATCTGCAGCTAGATGAGATACGGCAGGACAAGTTGGAAGTGATGGCCCGAGACACGCAGATGTACCTGCGCAAAAACGGAAACAAGCTGAACAAGGCGGCCGAGATCCTAAGAAGGAACCGTCTGCCGCATCAGCACGCTTTGGATTGGCTGAGAGTGAAAGCCGATAAGTTCAGTTAATGCGGGATAGTCAGATATTTTCTTATGCGCATAATCCTCATTGTGCATGCAGCCATTGGTACTTTTTGTGGTACTGTTGGCTGCATGCGCTAAAGGTTTGAAGTAAATTTAGAAGTTTTTCACAGAAGTCAGCATTTAGGAGACATATTGACCATGATTGTTTAAGGATAGTGTTTAAACAACTTGGCGCCTCAAGTGCCAAGCTACTCTGGCACCACTATTGATCTATCATGTTTGATCCACATATTTTAGTGTCAGTGTTAACTGTTAGTAATTGCAGTCTCTCCACAAATGCTCAACAGTGCAGTAAACTTGCATGCTTCTTTTATCACCTGTCAACGTGACGCTCACTTTGTCATAAATCTGTTACTTTAATGCTTTCTATCCGCAAGCAGCCCACATAGTCGTACAACTATGCATGCTTAACTCTTTCACATCCAAAGCCAGATGAATCACAAGGTAACTCGATCGAGATGAATGGCATCCAGGTATGTGGCCTTGGCCGTGTATCCGTATGCCGTTCGTCTCGAATGAGTTAAGAGTTTCTGGTTGTCGTGGTTGGCTCATCTCCTGTGACTCTGTGTAGTGCTTAGCCTGCTGCTGGTGGCAGATTGTGTTTCTGAAACCTTTGTTAACCCAACGCCTGAGATCCCCAGGTGTCGAGGGGCGCGAGTACAGAGTGGGGTCAGCAAGGGGCTTTGTTCCATTTGAGCCCCTGCAAGTGCGGGGCCTCGGATGTATCATGCCACTTGCATTTGTGTTGTGCTAATAAAGCAGTTAACCCACTTAGCCCCAGGACCCTGCAGCAGATGTATTGATCATGATAATTCAAGGGTAGAGAATTATCATGATCAATCCATCTCCTACAGCTGGTACATAGTCGTTAGACGCCTCCAAACATTTGGAAATGCGGCCGTGGGGTTAAGAGGGTTACAGTAACTGCAGCATTTGGCTCTGGATATGAAAGCGATAACTTTGAACTGAAGCACAAGCTTACAGATACCTTTTGATATGGAAACTAGGCTCTGTCTGTGATAATGACATTCTGTGTGTAATCGATGTCTGCATTGTTATCCTGGTGATCCTTTTTTTTTTTTTTTTTTTTTTTTTTTATTGCGTTGCAATATAGATGAATTGCATGGGTATATTCATTACAGTCTGGGTTTTGTTTTTCCAAAGAATGAATGGGACCCTCTATCCAAGAATGAACAGCATTTTTCAAAGAATCAACCATTGGTATGGATAAATGAACACTTATGCTCAGAAATCTTACTGGTAGTGATCTGAATGAAAATGAACAGTCTCAATGGGTGAACGGACATTGACTCGGGAAGCTTACTGGTACATGTATTCATTTATTTATGGACCCGGATGATATTTGCTGAAACTTGCCTTTTTCATTGAAGTGTACGAGATGTGTTTGTGGAGTAGGACACATATTTTTACAGGTCAGTCTCAGTATTTACCGTTTGGCTGTCGGTGGTATGTTTTGTTGTGATGACCCCTGCAGGAATCATCAGGACAAAATGTACTAACGACATCCAGAGGGTTAAGCGCATCAGCATACAGCTGAATCAGGTTGAAAATGTAGTTCTGCGGCTGCCAAGTGAATATCCCAATGAGCAAAACTTTCCAAAGGCAAACATTAGTCTTAGATTGCCAACAAAGCTTGTAACAGCTTTGTTCACAAGCCTGTGTAAAATCAACAAAGCAAGAGCGCATGCGCCAATACAAGTCAGCCTCAGTATCACGTGCATCAAAATATGGTGAAATCGGATATAAGGTGGTCAGATCTCTGGCTCCAATGTAGACACCCAGTGAGCAGAAAGTCCTCTGGTGGACTCTAGCCGTAACTGGCCCGCGCACGGCTGTGCGCATGCCAGTTAAGCCTGGAGTCCACCAGAGGACTTCTCGTACTGTGTTTTTTCTTCATAAAGCTATACAAGTTTAAGATCTCATTTACACGAGCACCAATACGGTGGTCTGACTTTATGGATCCCAGGTATCACAATATGAGACTGACCTGTAAAGGGATTTGGTTTTACTATCGAGAGACCGGCATGTGCCTCTGTCAGTGTGTCCATTCATTTTAATGCCTGTGCCTGGAGTTGCAGTTTACAAATGGTCATGAACTTGTGCTCTTTCATGGTCATTGTTATTATGTCCATAAAAGACCACAAGATGGTGATCAGTTTGGTAATAGCTACAAGATGCTGCTGCTGCTGCTGCTGTTTTCTGTCTCTCTCTCTCTCTCTCTCTGTTTTTGAGGTGATATTGTGTTTATTTATTTCAGTTGAAATAAGGTAGATGTTGTCAGTATGTGATATGATGTTGTCATCGTGACCTGTATGCCATAGTTGTTGTAGCTGTTTTATTGTGACCTTGTTTTTAAGACAAACTGTAGCAGTAATGATACCTGGACCAACAATGTGCATACTACTAGTCACCCCATGCCACTGTGAAACCATGTGCTGTTTTTGTGTGTGCTGGTCTGCAATTTTGGACCTTACCCAAGGCCATAATGTCCAAAATCACATACTAGCACACAAATTGTGTGCATGTATAGTATACTGATGAGCAAAATGTAACATTCCACTCGTCAGCAACACTAAAGTGATGATGTCACATATCTTTTGCTCATCAGTATACATTTATTATTATGACTTGTATGTACCTGCATGGTACATGATAGGTAGAATGAAACACTGGTGTAATAACTACTCAGCTTTGAACACTACCTGGTGCAAGTTTTTACTCGGTACTCGGCTTTTAATCTCTGTAGCAGAGGTGATTTCTGTTGCATTGTTACTTCTGTAAGTCTGTTCATAAATTTTACACTTTTTAAGACTGTATTGTTGTTTTGTCATGAAAGTTCCATTTGCTTTCCCTTTTACTTTGTAAGTTATGGGTTTGTTGCATTTTGAGATAGGATCCTAAATCTTGCCATCTGTGTTCATGGAAAAAAAAGTTACATGAAATTGGAATGCTTGAGTTTTTGTTGTGATATTAATACATGCATATTCTACAAGTTTGATTTTTCTCACTTCAGCGGCATCCTTTCCACCATCCACCTGTGCGTACACATGTACCGGCTCAAAGAAAATGGCTGAGCACTTAAACGCGTGTTATTTCAAACTTTACTCATTTATGGGTATGTAAAATGAGCCGTGGTTTGTTGGTGGTAAACATAATAATAATAATAATAATAATCGCATTACTGTCTGTAGCATCTGTTTATACTGCTACATTACGGCACATATAAATATCGATGTACATGTTTAACCCATTACATCCTGAGGCTGATTTCATAAAATTTGTGTATTGTCCTATGAAGGCTACATTACAGATTAGGAGATGGATCAACTGTTTTAGATCAAGGGTGGTTCCAGAATAGCTAGGCGCCTCAGGCGCCAAGCTATTCTGGCACCACCCTTGAATATTGTCAATTTTATTTGAAGCACTGGGTGCATTAGGATGAAAAGGGTTAACCCTTCTAGCCCCAGCACCCTACAGCAGGAGAGGGATCAACCAAGATAATTCAAGGGCAGTGCCAGATTAGCTTGGTGCCTGAAGGCGCCAAGCTAATCTGGCACTGCCCTTTTTGAATTATCATGGTTGATCCCTCTCTTGCAACTGGTACATAGGCGTTAGATAACACCTCCAAATTTTGGAAAAGCGCTCTTGGGGTTAAATGTGTTAACAGCACACATAAGCATCATGGACATTGACAAAACTTTTGACTTTGACTTCCCCTGGCAAACAATTCAAGCCAGGTACTTCAACATTGACACATTATACTTTGTGGTAAAATCTTACCAAGCATCTTTTTAGTACATGACCTCTTGCATAGATCAAGATGACAAAAATAGGTCTGCGAGTGAAAAGTATCCATATTTTGACAGTCGGCTAGACGGATGCATGTACTTTGATACAAAAAAAACCTGCAAACTAACCACAAAGGTACGTACATAACTGACGACGGCTTTGCATACAAATGTATGGTTGACTTGTTCTAAGGGTCAAAGGTAGGGATAAGACCTCTACATGTCATGCACAAGCTATGGACCCGTCCGAAAGGTCAAGAGGCAAGGGAAGTCGCGCAACATGGTAAATGTAGTCACGAGTTTTACAGCTGCTTAGTCCAACTTTGAAGCCAAATTTGGCACAATGGTGGATTGTTAACCCGTTGACTGCCATTAAAAAGTGTACAAAATTGACTGGAAGAGGCATAGATCCTCATGAGCCCCTGCATTTGCGGCTGCTCATGAGGATCTATGCCTCTTGCTGACATCACCTCGTGTCCATGTGCCTTTGACTGCTGATGCTCTTTGATGTTGAATTGAAAGAAATTTCAGAAACATGAATTTTTCTCTAAAATGTATTTAAAAAAAAAACAACTTACCGATGACATTACTGTCAGGAAGGATCTACTAGCTCACGCAATTTTAGCCTAGGGACCCGTTGTGCTCCCACACAACCCGGGAGGCACTCGGGGATCCCAAAAACAGGGTCATGAGTAGTCTCCCGTGCCCATCCGGTCCCGTACCACGTGGCGTGACCAACCAGTCGTGATACTTAGCTTACCAGCGGCAAGTGGGGCAGGTGGGAGGGTCGTCCGAGTAATGTCATCGGTAAGTATTTTTCGAAAAAATACATTTTAGAGAAAAATTCATTTGTTTCTTCAAAAACATTACCTATGACATTACTGTCAGGAAGAATTGCGAAAAGGAGGAGGGTGCCGCTAACAGCGCAAGAACACCGCCGGAGGGACTTCGGCACACCCGCGGTCCTGATCGCAAACTCCTGACAATTTTAGTTATGTAGTACCTATGGCGCCACCGGCGCCGGGAGGGAGTGTTGCGCCGCGGCGATGCCCCCTGCTAGGGCGAGGTTGTCTTGCTGGCCTACCAGATCCTGGAGGTAGAAGCGGGCCAAGGTTGACTCTGCCTGCCAGCCTACTGTGGCCACGATGTCTTTGACAGCACAGTTGCGGTCGAACGCGATGCTCGTAGCCATGGCTCGAACCTCGTGTGCGCGGATCATAAGCCTCTTAGCTCCCTGCGGGGAGAGGTCCTGGTAGGCAGAGTGTATAACCCAGTGCAGCCAGAAAGATATCGTCTGGGCGGTAATGTCAGCTATAGCCTGGAGTCGGCAGAAAGAGGCGAGACCGTTCTCTACAACGGGCTTGGATCGGCAAAGATAGATTCACAGGGCGCGCACTGGATCTTGCTGCCTGGTCTCCCGAGGAAAATTAACTCCCTTCAGCGGCTGAATGGTGATGACCTGGGGAGCAGTCAATGGGGACCGAGTCTTGGCAAGGAAGGAAGGGTCGGTGAGTAACTGCACGGAGCCATCCGTCCGGAACTGCAGGCAGGGTGTGTTGAAAGCGCATGTAGCTCGCTTACTCGTGCCGTCGAGGAGAGAGCCAACAGGAAGCAGGTCTTCCGTGTCACATCTGCCAAGGACAGTGGTTCAAACCTGTCGGAATTAAGCCAGGTCAGCACCCAGGGTAGGTCCCAGCGTGGAATCAGGGATCGGGAAACTGGACGCTGCAGGTCAAAGTGCGTCATGAGGTCGGCGAGGTCTTTGCAATTGCCGAGGTTCGGGTGGCTGAGGTGTCTGTAAGTGTCCGCAATCATGGACAGGTATCCTCTGATCGTGATGGGAGCCAAGCCTTGGTCGCCAAAGAGCCAGAGGAAGAAGTCGGCGAGCTGGGGAGTAGTCAGTTCGGTGGGGGAGAGTTGCTGGTCAGCGCACCAGGACCCCGTAGTACTCGCCACTTTCCCTCGTAGACGCGTCTGGTCGAGAGTCTGCGGGCTGTAGCGATTGCTTCCACTGCTGCAATCGAGAAGCCTCTTGTGCCGAGGGCTTGCCACACAATCTCCAGGCGTGAAGGAGAAGCCGTTCCAGGCACGGGTGGAACAACGGCTGGCACGGTTGCTTGAGCATCATGCTCGGGGTGGGCAGCAGAAGAGGGGGATCCGTGGCGAGACTGAGCAGGTCGGTGGTCCAAGATCTGTTCCAGGAGAACGGGGCTACCAGCAGCAAAACCGCCGTGCATCCTCTGAGCTTGAGCAGGACTTTGGGGGCGAGAACCGTCATCGGGGGATAGGCGTAAGTGACGAGTCCGTCCCACGGAATGGAGAGCGCGTCGACTACCCAGGCTAGGGGGTCTGGGATCGGGGAGACGAAGAGGGGAAGCTGGTTCCACCTCGTGGCGAAGAGGTCGATCATCGGTGTCTCCCAGTGAGCGCAGATCCGAAAGATGTCCGGTCGTAGCGTCCATTCCTTGTGGAGTAACTGGCCACGTTGTGAGAGGGAATCAGCCAAAACGTTCAGGTGTCCTGGAATGTGTCGTGCTCGTAGAGAGATGCTGCGGTCGTCGCACCAGCACATCAGGCGGTAGAGAAGAATGCATAGGTCGGGGAGCATGTACCGCCCTGCTTCTGGATGTAGGAAACCGCCGTAACGTTGTCGGACAGGATGAGTAGCGTCTGGTGATGGAGCTGCATCTCCCACGCGATTAGGGCCCGCCATACCGCTTCCAGTTCTAACCAGTTGATGTGTTTGTCCACCAGGTCCGGAGGCCAGCGGCTGGACGTCGTGATGAAACTCAGTAGGAGGTGAGCACCCTACCCGGAGAGACTGGCATCCATGCATAGCGAGAGCTGAGGAGGCGGCGAGGCGAGGGGAACTCCCGAAGCGAGCCACGAAAAGTCCGTCCAGCGCTGCAGATGGGGACGAAGGATCTGAGTCACCGGAACTAGGGTGGCAAGGTCGCCGGAGGACGGATGCCAATGGAGAAGAAGGTGCAGCTGTAGCGGTCGGGAGTAAAGACGACTGAGGGGAAGTAGGTCCACCGCTGCAGCCATCAAGCCAAAAGCTGAAGCCAGACTCTGGCGGGGACTACCTCCTCCTGAGCTACCTGGCTGGCTAGGGCGGCTAACTTCTGGATCCGAGGTCCCGGAAGACTCGCTCTGTTGAGGTCGGTTGCGAATTCCATGCCAAGGTGTATAAACCCGCGCGACGGAGCGAGGTCCGACTTGCCCCCGTTGACCAGGAATCCCAATTGCGACAACAACCGGAGCAGCGCATCTCTGTCCGTGAAAAGGGAGGTCAACTGGTTCCTCAGGGAGAGGTCATCCAGGTAGTTTGAAATCGGACTGGAAGACGACTGTCTGACCTTGGCAACCACAACATCGACGATGCGGGTGAAGACCCACGGGCTGAGGTTGAGTCCGAACGGTAGAGCCCGAAACTGGTAAAGGGTCCCGTCGACCGCGAAGCGTAGGTACCGTCGGGAGGCTGGGTGCATAGGAACATGGAGGTACGCATCGGCCAGGTCCAGACTGACGGCGAAGTCGAAGGGTTGCACGGAGGCCCGCAGGGCCCTGGCTGTCTCCATCCGAAAGGACGGGGCCGTGATGTATCTGTTCAGCGCCAAGAGATCGATGACCGGACGCCACTTGCTGCCCAGCTTGGGCACCACGAAGAGGCGGCTGTAGAAGGCTGGGGAGTAGTGTCGCAAGACTACCTTATGGCGTCCTTCCGCAGGAGAGCGGCCACCTCTGCGCGAAGGGCGTCGGCTCGGAGTTGATAGGACAGCATCTCGGTCCACAAGGGGGAGTATCCGAGTGGTGGTGAAGACCAAAAGTCAATCTGCAGACCCTGGAAATGGTGGAGAGGACCCAGGGGTGTCTGGGAACAGTGAACGCCACACTTCGCTGTAGAGGGCTAGCCTCCCGCCGACCAAGGACCCCGGGACGGTCAATGGGGGCTGAGGCTGGAGAAAGTCAGGGGGCCCTCCTGCGGCCAGGCTTGGGCCAAGCGGGGACAGGGTTACGGCCAGAGCAGGGGTGACCGAAGGCAGGCGCTCGACGGGTCTGATGGGGGCAAGCAGCGGGGACTGAAGCGGAGGGTCTGGAGAACCGCAGAGCGCGACCCACGGCCTTGCGGGCTGCCTTAAAGCACGAGGGGGCGGAGGCGCTGGGCCACCGATCCTTATTAGCATCTCGAACTGACTGCCAGGTGGGGCCGAAGAGGAGAGGACCGCCGAGGGGAGCGCGACGAAGTTGAGTCTGGACATCCGGCGGTAGTCTGCGGCAGGCTTGGAGCACTAGGTCGCGTCGCAATAAGTCACAAATGGCGGCCGCCACCTTGGAGTTGACCGAGGAGTGGTAAGCCACCCGGTTAGCTGACAGGGCCAGAAGGTCCTCCAACAGAGGCGAGAAGGAAGGGTGCCAGGCCTCCTCGACTCGGCGGATGAGGGCTTGGGTCAGGAGCTCCACGAAACCCGAGCAGGCCAGGGAATTTTGTACCAGGGATGCTGTCTTGTGAAACCGCGGGGAATACCGCGCTTCAGGAACGTAGAGCTGCCCGCTTGAACCAAGGCCGGGGGGTCGACCGGGGGAAGGTGACAGGAGAAGGACTGTGAATGCCCAGCGTACCATTCCTGACAGAAGGCGATGTCGAGTCCGGCAGGCCACCTATGGTCGGAGAAGAAGACGTCACGCTACTGGTCGTGTCCCGCTGAAGGTGGGTAGAGAAGGCATCCAGAAGGTCTCGAAAACTCGGAGGCTGGGGGAGTGACTTAAATCTCAACCTGGCGGCCAGCGTTGACGAAAGCGGAAGCTTTCCTCTTGAGGGGCGGAGAAGGGGGGCAGGCTTCCGGGGGTAGACGGGCCACGATGAGACGCGCCGCTTCGTCCAGCGAGCGAAGAGTTTCCGCACGGGGGGCCGAGGTGGCTGCAGGAGACGCGGGGTCGTCCGAAGGGGAGGGCGATCGACTAAGAGGGCCAAGACAGAGTCCTCCGGGAGTAGGCTGATGGTCTTGTCAATAGGGCGGCGCGAAGACCGGCGAGCAGGGCATGGGGAAACTACAGGGGAGGGAGACTCGGAAGGAGGGGCACGACGTACGGACCTGTGGGAGGAAGGGGGCAGGAAAACACGGGGGCTCAACGGGCGCCGACGGAATGAAGCCGGGGGCGAAGAGCGCCAGGGCGAGGCACAGGAGCAAGGCGGAAGCCTAACCCGAGAGGAGCGACTGCGATGAGACGAGAGCGGGACTGGTGCGGCGAGTGGGCAGAAGAGGAAGATAGACATCGAACCCGCTGCGGGGACGAACGCCCAGGTGAGAGGAATGGGGAATGCGGCCTGAGGCGCAAGAAGAAGTGGAGCGCGACGAGAGGAAGGCGGGCCGAGGGCTGCGTCTGTCATTGCGGTGCGGCGCAATGGTCGTCGAGGGGAAGCCATCCGGTGAACGAAGACGCTGGTAGGTCCTGGAATCGAGCGGTAAGGAGGACGTGCGCGCAAGTCTCGGAGTGGGCGACGAAGGTCGCTGCGGCCGAGCCTCGAGGAGAGGGGCACGTTGCCGGCCAGTTGACTCAACGTGGGAGTCGGCGGACTTAATAGGTCGCTGCGGCCGAGCCTCATGGAGGGGGGCACGCTGCCGGCTTGAAGCCTCATCAGAGGCGGGCTTAGTAGGGGGAGGAACATCAGAACTGCTAGAAGAAGGACAAAGATGGTAGCGGCCGAGCCTCAAGGAGGGGGGGCACGCTGCCGGCAATGTGACAGCGTAAGAGTCAACGGACTTACTTGAAAGTCTCTGCGGCCAAGCCTCATGGAGGGGGGCACGCTGCCGGCTGGGGGACTCCCCGCGGGAGTCGGGGGGCACTCTCGGTGCGGTCACTGAAGCGGAGACAGACCTAGCACGTAGGTTGTCATGTGCAACACGTTTCCCCAAGTCAGAGCAGGCAGTCGGTCACTACTCGCCGTGAGGAGGGGGGCGCCATGGTAGGCGGTCAATCCTGTGTTGGTGTTGGATGCTCTTGCCGATAAAAACTCCACAGCTGTGACCATAACTCTTCTGGCCAAAAGGTGCAGACGTCGCAAGCGTGGTCGGAGTCGCAGCCAGAACAAGGGCGGCACACTGGGTGTCGATCGCTTAGCCACTGAAAGTCGCTGCACTGAACGCAGGTACGAACCTGGTAGCTGCAACACACATCAGATGTAAGAAGCGACCGGGCGCGGGAACCATGTGGCCCCGCACATGAATACGAGTGAAACGCAACGAGTGGCGAGCGAAACGGAGGAAAGCAAAAAAATTCCATGGTCGAAGCAGACGCCCAACCCCCGGGCGGGACGCAGGCAAAAACCGAGGCCTTACCTTTACATTTTCTCAGCGGGGCAAGGGGAAATACACTCCACCAACAAACCGCGGGAAATGTCCGGAAGCCGAAGAATCCCAAGAACACGAAACGCCGTCCAGCAGTCAACATGTTTCTTCCAGAAGGAAAGCACCACAAAGGAAAAAAGTCTCCGGGAAACTAAGCACACGTAGAAGGCTAAGTCCGGGTCCAAGAAAAGAAGTCCAAGGCGACCGGGCGAAGAAACCAGTCACGCCAACATAGAGAAGCCCCGTAGGCCAAAAACACGTCCTAACGCTGTGAACTAAGTAGAATGACTGGTTGGTCACGCCACGCGGTACGGGACCGGATGGGCACGGGAGACTACTCATGACCCTGTTTTGGGGATCCCTGAGTGCCTCCCGGGTTGTGTGGGAGCACAATGGGTCCCTAGGCTAAAATTGTGTGAGCTAGTAGATCCTTCCTGACAGTAATGTCATCGGTAATGTTTTTGAAGAAATAAAAAATTTGCCATCAACTCGCGGTGAAATGGTTAAACCACAAGAGCGTTTCGACATTTTTACCTTAAGTTCAGTGGCCTCTCCAAAAGGTCCGTCACACTAAATCAGTGATCAAAGGATCTTGCATTTTTGGTAGCTTGTCATGCAGTTAGCTTTGTACCAAAGGTAACATTTTATGGTGTATGCAAGTGTGCGAGCATGTGTATGTATGTGCATTGGTGTGTGTGCGCAAGAGACAGCAAGTCACTGAAAGTCGTTCACTCTGTTTATAATCAGCCTTCTGACTTGTAATAAAATCATTCATAAATAAATCATGTTTGACTTTTATTAAATCATTTATCAATTTCACACGCTGAAAAGCAATCACGTGTTTGACTTTTATTAAATCATTCATCAATTTCACATGCTGAAAAGCACAACTATCATAGTGTGCATTCTCATGAAAATGAAATTTTCACCATGTAAATTGAATCGATCATTTTCCATGCATACTTTCATGTTAGCAAGGTGACTACACACAAGCAAATCGCAGTATAACCACATATATTGCTGTGACAAGACGATAAAATTAAAAAAAGGAAAAATTCATTTTTCTTTAAAAGGTATTTTTTCGAAAAATACTTACCGATGACATGACTGAATGGAAGTGTCTACTACTTACTCATTCTAGCCTAAGAGCCAGTTGTGTAAAAACACAACCCGGGAGGCACTCGGGGAACCCCGAGGGGACCAAGAGTTGTCTCCCTATACCCACCACCCGGAAGCCGGGTACCCATAATCCCTCAGTCAGGATACTTAGTGCACCAGCGGCAAGCGGGGCAGGTGGGAGGGTCGTTTGAGTCATGTCATCGGTAAGTATTTTTCGAAAAAATACCTTTTAAAGAAAAATGAATTTGTTTCTTCAAAAACATTACCGATGACATGACTGAATGGAAGAATTGCGAAGAGGAGGTGGGTGCCGCGCTCCAGCACACCTTAGGGACCAATGGCCGTCCTCCCTAACGCAAACTCCCGACGACCCTAGGTAGGTGACTGCCTACGGCGCTGAGGCGCCCGGAGGGAGTTGTGCCCCCCGCAAAACGCCCCCAGCAGAGCGAGGAGTCTCGCTGGCCTGGCAGAACTCTGCGATTGCGGCGGGCGAAGTCATCCCGCCCGCCAGCCTCCAGTAGCCACGAAGTGTAAGACAGAACAGTCCCTGACGAATGTGACGTTCGAGGCCATGCAAGTGCCTTGATAACGTAACTGTAGCCTCTAACCTCCCTGAGGGAGGGGTCCTGTAATTCCGAACGTATGACTGAGCTGAGCCAGGAAGAACGTCCGGCATGTAGCGTCAGTGGTGCCAGAACCGGCAAGAGGCGAGCACGTCCGTAGCGCACGGCTATGTCATAGGCACACGTGAGGCTTGTATAGGGATTTGCTATGTGGTCTCCTGGTGGCATAGCGCCCCGTAAGCGGGCGCAAGGTGAACCCGTGGACCAAGGCGCGGCGGTCCAGGTAAGGTATGGTCCGAGAGGAGCTGTACGTAATTGTTCCCTCGAACTGTAGGCAGACTGGGCGAGTCGTAGCTCCTGAAGCTCGTTAACCAATCCACCATGGCAACATCCCTCAGGCGCCGTATGGCTGCAAGGGCAAGACGTAGCATGCGATGACTCCTCACGAGGGGAGTCGACAGGAGGCTCCGGACGAGCGCGTGTAAGTCTCTCCGAACCGGGCTCCGAGGAGAGGCGGGTTATCTGCCGGCAAGTGGACCCCCAGCAGGATCCCGGCGGCTTACTTGGAGACGAGTGGGTACCGAGATTGGACGTGGGACGTCGCCAAGCGCGACTCTCTGAACTGGGCTCTGTGAGGCGAGTTCTCTGCTTCTCAAAGCTGTGTCCGGGCTCGCTCCGTCCGGGTAGCAGCCTCGTCGGTCAAAACCCCACCCTGTGCCCTAGTCCACTGAAATCGTTGTGGAGACCCTCCACAGGAACATCCTGGACACCGATCGTCCGAAGGTGTCCTGGTGCATTCCGTGTGTAGCCACTGGTCCCACCGGGGAAGACTGGCCCCGATCTACCGTCGGTCCAGGTAGCGTCACGCACGGAGGGAGTTGAAGTTCTTTCCCCAAGCACCAGGGTAGGGGGTACGCAGTGGTCAGAGGATTGCCAGCTGCCCTGATCCTGGAAGTGCACCTCCGCTGTCACGTTGCCGGAGAGGAGAAGCTCCTGTGACCTATCCTTCCTCCCACGAGCAGAAGAAGAAGGCCTAGTAGTCCGCGTCAGATCCAAGCTAAGCACGCTCTTGTCCGCGAAGTCCGCAGGTCGGAGGGTTGGACCTCGAGAAGAATCACGGAAGTAGGAAGCGTAGCTTGAGCAGCCGGGCTTAGAGACGACTAAGGTGCGTAGATCCGCCTCCGTGTAGTGGCTAGGTCCTCCGCCACGAGCACAGCCAAGCGGTACCACCTGTCCGAAGTCCGGCACCCCCCGGGTGCCCAACTAAAGTTGTCGAGAAGGTTAGACGTCAGGGAGAAGGGGCTGCGCCTTGGTTCCCCAGCGTCCACGATGGATGAGAACCCCCAGTGAGTCCGGTGGCGATGCCGGGCAAACTTCCGCAGCAGGGCGGCGGCGAAGAGCTGGGATGTCCCGTCCAGCGCCGGCCGAGTGTCCATCCGCGCAGAAGAACAGGTCTGCCGGAACCGCAGCACTGGAAGCCGAAGAAGAGGGAGAGGGGAACGGCTGAGGCGTCCGAGCAACCAGTCCGAGGGGTCGTCAGCCGTCAAACTCAGGGTGTCGAAGTCCCGCTGTCTGGAACCGGCGACCGAGGAGGGCTCCGAGGGAAGGAATCCCGCTGACGGCGAACCGCAGAGGTCGAAGACTCCCTCCGAAGGGGAAAGCGAAAGACGGAGCGACGCGCCAAGGGTCTCCTGAGAGCCGAAGGCGGGTCCCGACGAGGAGAACGGCTGCGACGAGGAGGAGCGGAACGGAGAGGCCGAGGGAAGGGGCAGTGGCCGGTCGAAGGGAAGAGGAACGGGACGAACGGGAGTCCGAACGAGATGGGGAACGCGAAGAAGGCGAAACCCGTCTGAGTCGAGGGAGTCCTGATCCGTCGAACGATGAGTGGAGAAGGTCCTCCTACGATCGTGCGAAGCAGAGCGACAACGGTGAGTAGAATCCCGGCGCCTACGATCTTTGCCAACGGGCGGCTCCGGACGAGTGCGTGTAAGTCTCTGTGAACTAGGCTCTTGGGAGAGGCGGGTTGCTTGCCGGCAAGGGGACCCCTGCGGCCAGAGACGAGTGGGGAACGAACCAGGCTCTTGGGAGAGGTGGGTTTCTGTCTACTAATCCGTTGAATACTCAGTGGCGTCTTCTGTGTCGGATCAAGTTGGTCTCGCGCGTCCGGTGCCGGAGGCACAGCGGAAGGCGTCCCGGTAATCTCCAAGCACCCGAGCGGGAAGGTCCTCCTATGATCTTGCGAGGGAGAGCGATAACGTCGAGTAGAATCCCTGTGTCTACGCTCTTCACCAGGAGGCTCCGGACGAGTGTGTGTATGTCTCTGTGAACCAGGCTCTTGGAAGAGGCGGGTTTCTTGCCGGCCAGGGGACCCCCAGCGGAATCCCGGCGGCTTCCTCAGAGACGAGTGGGGAACGACGGTGGAGGAGGGACGCCACGAGCGTCCCACCAAACCAGGCTCTTGGGAGAGGCGGGTTCTTTCCACCAGCTGTGTCCGGGTGCGCTCTCTAACGGAGGCGGTCTTGACGGTCGAACTCCCACTCTGTGTACTAATCCCTCGATTACTCAGTGGCGTTTTCTGTGTCGTATCCAGTTGGTCTCGCACGTCCGGTGCCGGGGGCACAGCGGAAGGCGTCTCGGCAAACTTCAAGTACCCGAGAGGGTAGGAGGCTCCCTCCTAAAAAAGTTCCAGAGATCAGACCATCGCAGCTCCGGCCAGGTAGCACAGACGTCACAAGTGTGGTCAGAAGCACACCCAGCGCACAGGAGACAGACTGTATGGATATCCGACGGCCACCGGAAGCCTCCGCATTGGCTGCAGGTCACCAGGCCAATGCAACACACAAAACATGAGGGCACTCGGCGAGTGTCTACAGGATCTCTGGAGGGACGTGAAGAACGGCAACTCCTATGCACGCCAGCAGAGGAGAGTGAGCGGAGTGTAGACCTGGAGCGGCGTAAGGGTCACTCCAATGAGGCGATCCGTAGAGGAAGAGCATCCAACGGTGCCGATAGTGGTCCCTACTCTGGCGCCGCGCAGCGCGAGCGGGACGAGTACCCTCGAAAGGTGGCCTGGAACTGTGTCGATAGTAGTCTCCGCTTCCTTGGAGACGAGCATCCTTACTAGAGTCCCTGGACGTGCACGTGAATGTCTCTGAGCCGGGCTCCGAGGGAGGCGGGCTTTCTTGCCGGTAAGGGGGACCCCCCAGCGGGATCCCGCGGGCTTTCTTGGAGACAAGTGGGACCGATAGTGGACATGGCTTCTTGGAAGGCTGAGTCCGGGCGCGCTCCCTCCTGGAAGCGGCCTCATCGATCCAGGCCCACTTCGTGCACTAGTCCACTGAACCCGGTGTGGGGCTCCCACAGGGACGTCCTGGTCTCAAACGACCGGTGCCAAGGATACATCCTGCGCATAGGAGACCCGAACTAGTGGTTGTCCGACGGCCACCCGAACATACGCCTTGCGTGAAGGACATCAGCATGCCCCACTTCATCGGTGCGGAACGGGATCCTTCAAGCACCAACAGCATAGGGCGCTCCCGCCTGCAGACGCTACAATGCTGCCATCCGCGCTGCTGAGGCCAGGTGACACAATCATCCCAATGTGGTAGGAGGCACCTCCCGCGTCGGAAGACAGGCCTAGTCCCCAATGGGCGCTGCCTGGACATGAACACACCTACCAGTAGCAGCCGGGCTGGTGCTTACAGCCGAGAAGCTGCTTGTCCTCTCAAGGTGGTAGTGTACTGCAACGTCCAAGAAGTCGGACGTGTGCGTAATTGTCCTACCGAGCGGGTCTTGCCAGAGGCTGTTCACGTGCGCTCCCCCTGGCAGCGGCCTCCACGATCCACGCTCGCGCACTAGTCGACATCCGGTGTGGCTTCTCCCCCAGGTCAGTCCGTGGTCATGCGGAGACCCGCAGTGTCCGGAAGGCGCCTAAAACCGGTGCCGATCGCTTGCAACGCAAGCATGGTCGGCGGGGCATCCGGTGCAGTGGCGAAAGACCCCTGGGGGCTGAACTAGCCACTGTCATCTGTGTGAATGGGTAGCACCTCCCTGCAACAGATAACACACCCGAAGGCCTGCGGGCGAGTCCTGAGGGACTAAGCCACGAAAGGTAGCCTTCGTAACAACAAAACACACAAGCACCAAAGCGGGGTAACAGACTGTGAAGCCTGCACGCCAGCAGTGCAGTAAGAAGGTCGACTCACTGCCATCAAGCACTAAGGTGAGCAACCAACATATGTAGCAAAAGTCAAACATGTCATGACAGAAGCGAGGTACCAAACTGCACGCCTACAACTAGCCGTGCAGTAAGCAAGTAGGCCCACTGCCGCCAAGCGCTAAGGCGAGGGAACAACATATGTACACAAAAGACGAATACGTCATGACGGAAGCGAGGTACCAAACTGCACGTCTGCAATCTAGCAGTGCAGTAACGAGGTAGATTCACCGCCGTCAAGCGCTAAGGTGAGCAACAACATATGTACCAAACCCTGTCCTAAAAGGAGTCAGGTCCCAACAGCATTACTAAGGGTGACCGTGTGTGGAAAAAACAACACCGGCCGCATGCTGTACAATTCAATACGCAATGACAACCAAGACAAGAAAAACATCTGGGGCAGTAAATCACCACTTTATGTGGACATGTCACGAGGGGCCCGCCCAGCCAAGGAGCGTAAACCCCCAAGCTGCCCGCCGGAACGTATATCCACTCTCTAAGGTACGTGAGCACTTGTCCACAGCGTATGCCTGCGTATGCGAGCGTGCGCTTAATTCATCACCCGTATCCATACAAACATCCCGCAAGCGAAAACAGAAAGGGGCCAGAACAGGCGCTGGTACCGAACAAACTACGCGATGACAAGGCGTGACCCAAGCTGTGCCACTCAGCTAATCAGGCCATGGAGTAAAAGAATTCTCCACACCCAAGGTACAAATGCGTAGGAAACTTCGCTACGACTCACCGAAAGTGAGTGGGCGTGCAATTACAGTGAGAAGAAGATGAAAAACTTCGTACCTGCACAACCAGTGCCCAGCCTGGGAACCGGCCGAGGGTCAACCCCGCTACCTTACCTCTCCGCCGAAGGGGAACGGGGGAAGACGTCCAAAACCCCCTGGCACGACCGGCGAAGCTCACCGGACAGCTCACCAGAGGTCGAAGCGTAGGCGCTAAGCAGTGGGGACGAGAAAGCCACGCAGCAGCACAGGCAGGGCTGACGAAACGATCCTATCACCCGCTCTTCATTCCAAACAGCAAGTCCGAAACCAGCGAACCGGTCGAAAAACCAAAGTCCGTAGGCTAGAGCAGAGCGCAAGACGACCTAATCGTGCGCCTAAGTAGACTAGACTGAGGGATTATGGGTACCCGGCTTCCGGGTGGTGGGTATAGGGAGACAACTCTTGGTCCCCTCGGGGTTCCCCGAGTGCCTCCCGGGTTGTGTTTTTACACAACTGGCTCTTAGGCTAGAATGAGTAAGTAGTAGACACTTCCATTCAGTCATGTCATCGGTAATGTTTTTGAAGAAACAAATAAGCCTCTCAAAAGTGAGGAATATATGTCGGGGTAAACAGTCCCATGCTCTGTTTCTTTCCATCTGCAAATGGCATAGATTCTCATGACAGCAACTGCAGGGGCTCATGAGAATCTTTGCATCTTGCTGGCAGAGCTCAGCCCCATGTTCCCTAAAAAATACAGAAGTCACTTGCCTGTAAAGACAAAGTACACTTCTCTAAAATTATTATACACCACTAGACGTCTCCGGAGCTGGCAGTTCTCTATGTGTGCTAAGCTGTGATTTTGGACCTCGTATATTGGCTATACAGTTCAAAGTCACACCAGCTGTATTATCTTGCCAGGAGCACTGAGCGACAATTACAGTATCTCTTGCTGTGTAGAAAACGATCATAAACAGATCCAAAACCACAGAGGGAAGGGGGAATCCCACTTGAAAACAACTTCCATGAGTAATAGCAGAAACAAGAAGCACACATGAAGAAATGCTAATCATTTCTTCTCAGCTGCAGCTGCACATGATTCTGAAATAATTCAAAAATAGAGAAGTTACATAAACTGGTATATAATGCTGTTTACATGAACCTGTCATTTTAATTAAACATTTTCATAATTCACAACACTTCAAATTTCAAAACTCGGATACTCCTCTACACTTCAGCACTACTTAGGCATATTTCACTGTTCATGAATAACTAATTTTACAAATATATGCACTCTTGGATGTCTTAACTCATTTGAGACGTGCCACCTCCGGATATGCGGCTTACACTGTGTATTCGGAGGCGGCACATCTCGAATGAGTTAATTTCAAAGTAAATGTAAGCAAGTACGTAAGTATATTTGTATACTGCAAAAGTTGTGACCTAGAATGCTATCATTTGTGAGATTTCATTTACTGCCATAGATTCCCATCCGGAATAATACTGAGGCCCACATATCTGGAGGAAATCATCTCCTGAATAGAATCCTGGTGCAGATGATGCATCAACAATGATAATTCAAGGGTAGTGCTAGATTAACTTTCCTTTACCCCCAAGCTCAGATGGTACTACCAGCTGAGCTTTGGGTGTAGGAGAGTTAATCTAACACCACACATTAACCCTTTTAACCCCACAGGTACCTTTCACAAATTTTGGAAGTGTTACTTAACGACTATGTACCAGTTGTAGGAGGTGGATTGACCATGATAATTTAAGGGTAGTGCCAGAATAATTTGGCGCCTGAAGGCACCAAGTTAATCTGGCACTACCCTTGAATTATCATGGTCAATCAATCTCCTGCTGTAGGGACTCGGGGCTAAAAAGGGTTAATTATTATTGATGACGCATCTTCTGCGCCAGGAATTTATCATGCAACAGGAACTATCATTAACTCCTGTAATAGGTTTTCTGCACTACAACTACATCTTTACAATCAATGGCACAGCTAGATAGGAACTATACATATCTTTAACTCTCAGAACTACCAGTAAGTGACTTCTATTTCCACACTGGCCGTCTCCCTCGATTGCTGTGCTGATCTCTGGCGCAACTAGCCCCTAAATTGGGTGAATCTATACAATTCAATGTTAAATGAGTTTTGCGTCTTCATTGTGCGTTCAGTGCCTCTCAAATTCACAGTAGGGAACAGAAATTACATAGCAAAATTAAGCAGCACAAATGTATCATTTGCCACTTCAAAATGATGAACTACTTTTTTTTTACCTTGGAAGAGCTCTTTTGTTGATACATGCATGTGGTGTGTTCTTCATGTGCAGCAATCAAGTAGATAAATAGAAAACACTGTTTACATAGTCTGCTGGCAAAGGAACTGATTGGTCCTTTGTACTGTCACATAGATATTTCAATATTTCATGCTGCTTTGCCTTCAATTTAAGATTTGGGCTGTATTCATGAACGATATCGCTGACCACAGGTTCAAACACCACTGCGGGTCTGCTCACCACAAACCAGTCAAAAGTGGCCACATCTGCCAGATCAGCGCAGCAAATCGAGGGAGATAACCAGCGTGTTCCATTCCATGAAATGAAAGTCGTTCAGGTCTAGGAGCCAAACGGTTAAATGGCATAAATGATCTGAAAAAAAAAAAATGCACAAACGGAAGCACCCTCCCAATAAAAAAAAAACCCCACAATAATAATAATTCAAACAGACAAGAGATTTCATTAGCAAAGAAACACTGTGAAGTATAACTGTTGATGCAGCTTTCAATACCATATACCTCATACATTTTACAGATCATAATATCGACAGTTAGATGTAGATTAACTGATTGACAATTTGCAGGACAAGATTGGGCCATCCAAACTGTACAGATCTGCTGGTCACACCATGTATACACTTCAAAAGTAGTTCACGCTAGACAATAGAAAAACACACATTTCCGAACAAAATCACACCATTCCCCAACCAAACATCGCAATGTCTAAAAACTGAGTTTGTTGCAAAAAAGATAACAATAAGAATAACAAAGATTAAAAAAAAAAAACTGTGAGAAAATGGAATAAGTAATGTATCTTTCATGTATTCTGCAATTACGGACCATACAGCTCAAAGCTGTATGGTCCAAAATCACTGATAAATAGAAGACATGCATTTTTTCTTGTAAGCCCAAATATAAACCTCAGCATTTCACTGCTGCCAAAAGTGAGGAGTTATAACTGAGCCATGTCCTGCCACTGGCACTGGAAAGAACACACCAAACAGTATCAGTTTCACAATAGTGAATGGAAGGCACAACAGTGTAAAAACTAGGCCAAAAGATCAGCAGTTAGCACTTCACCCCTTTAGCCCCGACGCCCAACAGCAGGAGATGGGTGGACCATGATAATTCAAGGAGAGGGTCAGATTAGCCTGACGGCGCCAAGCTAATCTGGCACTCCCCTTGAATTATCATGGTCCACCCATCTCCTGCAACTAGTACATAATCGTTAAGTGACTCCAAAATTGAGGAAATGTGGCCTTGCGGCTAAATGGGTCAAGTCGGTTGCGAAGACCTACAAGTTTCAAGTCTGAAACTACCTTCTTTTGATACTTAGATTAATAGTAGTTCATTCAATTGTGCGTGCGTCCCCAAATGCACGGGGGGTGTCTCAGCTTGGTATTGTAAGGCAGGACAGATAAGACAGGTTAGTCCGAACAAAGCAACAAGTACAGATTGTGAACGCATGAAAGCCTCTCCTAACAGTCACAAATACTGTAAGCAAAATCTGAATCACATGGCACTATTTAGCCAACAATAGACGATGTCTGGAAATCAGAAGTCGGTTAAAATTTCCGCTTTCCATTAAAAAACAGTGGATTAACCCATGTAACCCCACGCCAGCATTTCCCAAATTTTGGAGTTGTCACCTAACGACTATGTACCATTTGTGGGAGATGTATTGACCATGATAATTTAAGGGTAGTGTCAGATTAGCTTGGCGCCATGAGGCGCCAAGCTAATCTAGCTGCTAATCCACTGCTTTCATCGACATGCCATTTTCCCCACTTCTAATTTCTGCATGCCTATTGCAACTGAATTTGAGGCGCCTTTGACCAGAAACAAGACAGGTACAAATCTGAGATTTTAGTCATAAAAGTAAGCGCATAGGGGTGGGTGTTAGTTATCTCACAGAGACATGAAACATTGTGCAATTTCAAGGAGAACATGCCAATTTCAGCTGGAAATGCCCGAGTTATCTAACCCCATTGTACATGCAGCTACCAGTACTGTAAACAGTACTTGATGCTGTTTGTAGAGGGGGTTAAAAACTTAATTTGTTTTGGCGCTACCCTGAGCACTGTAGGATGATGCCACACCTCTGCATAATGTGTACAATTTTGAAGTATCTAAATACACAGATGATATTTAACCCATATCATACTGAGGCTAAAAGCTTCAAATTTGTACACAGCCATATGCAAGCTACATTATAGTACTTACAGATAAAGATATAGACCGATGGCTTTAGTTCAAGGGTGGTGCCAGAATAGCTTGGCGCCAAGCTATTCTGGCACTACTCTTGAACTATTTTAGTCAAACTTATTTCACACACTGGTGTATTCCAAATAACCCCAAGGCCACATTTCCCAAATTTTACACATTTCCGAAACTATGTACCAGTTGCAGGAGATGCATCGACCATAATGATTCAAGGGTAGTGCCAGATAAGCTTGGCGCCTGTTGGCAAAAAGCTAATCTGTCCTTTAAATTATCATGGTCGAGCCATCTGCTGTGGTTTGTCGGGGCCGTCAGTAGCAGTTTTTGTCGCGATGATTCCTGCAGGAATTATCGCGACAAAAACTGCTACTGACAGCTAAAGGATTAAACAATATGCACATATGATATTTCACAAACGGCAGGTTTTATCATTCATACGGTATATATCATTACATCCTGAAAACTAATTGTGAATTTCTCATAATAATTTGCAGATCTGAATATTTTCTGCCTTAGATATACAGTGTTGTTTGATGTTCAAGCCTCGCACAGCATTATTTATAAACAGCAAGATGCTCCGGAAATACACAAACACTCAGTAATACACTTCTTACATGCCTGTACATTTTCACAACACTACTTGGGCGTGTAGTAATTGGTGAGAACAAACGGCATTTTGGCAACTTCGGCATCATACATCTTTTTTCTTATTTCAAATTTAACTGGGGTGCCGTTCTTCACAAAGTCTTTTTCCACATAACCCATGGCAACGTTCTTTTTCAAGGATGGAGAAGGACAACCACTTGTGATCTTGCCGATAACCCTACCCCCAGTGGAGTCGTAAATGTCCGTGCCACCTGAAAAATTAAGTTTTCTCTAAAATGTATTTTTTTAGAAAAATACTTACCGATGACATTACTGCCTGTAAGTGTCTACTACTTACTCAATTGCAGCCTAAGAACCTGTTGTGTTCCTACACAACCCGGGAGGCACTCGGGGAACCCTGACTAGGGCCGACAGATTTGCCTCCCGCCCCTGCCCATCCGGTCACGCACCACGTGGCCCAATCAGTCGTGATACTTAGCTTACCAGCGGCAAGCGGGGCAGGTGGGAGGGTCCTCTGAGTAATGTCATCGGTAAGCATTTTTCGAAAAAATACATTTTAGAGAAAAATTAATTTGTTTCCTCGAAAACATTACCGATGACATTACTGTCTGAAAGAATTGCGAAAAGGACTTGGGTGCCGCGCCCAACTTACCCCCTGAGAGGGCTTAAGACAGAGCCATCCACCAAGTCGCAAAACTCCCGACAATTTCAGCTAAGTTCGTATCTACGGCGCGCCTCCGGCGCCAGGAGGGAGTGTTGCGCTGCGGCAATGTCCCTCACCAGGGCGAGGTTGTCTCGCTGGCCCGACAGATCCCTGAGGTAGAAGCGGGCGAAGGTTGATTCTGCCCACCAGCCCATTGCTGCCACGATGTCTCAAACAGCACAGTTACGATCGAAGGCGACGCTCGTGGCCATGGCTCGAACCTCATTTGCGCGTATCTTGAGCCTCTTCGCACCGTCTGGGGAAAGGTCCTGGTAGGCTGACCGCATGACCCAGCGTAGCCAGGAAGATATCGTCTAGGCTGTTATGTCGTTTCTGCCTGGGGCCAAAAGCAGAAAGAGGCATGACCGTCCTCGATAGATGGGCTTGGATCTGCGTAGGTAAACGTGTAGGGCGTGCACAGGATCTTGCTGCCTGGTCTCCCGGGGAAAGCTTGCGTCTTTCAGCGGCCGAATGGTTATCACCTGGGGCGCAGTCAAGGGAGACCTGGTTTTGGCGAGGAAGGCAGGGTCTGTGAGCAGTTGCACGGACCCATCTGTCCTGAACTGGAGGCAGGCAGGACTTGCCGACAGCGCGTGTAGCTCGTTTACTCTGGCCGCCGTCGCTAGGGCCAAATGGAAGCAGATCTTCCGTGTTACATCAGAGAACCGAGCCAGGGAAAGCGGTTCGAACCTGTACGAGTTAAGCCACGTCAGTACCCAGGGTAAGTCCCAGCGAGGAATCGGTGAACTGGACACTGCAGGCCAAAGTGCGCCATCAGGTCTGCTAGGTCTTTGCATTCGCCAGGGTGTGGGCGGCCGAGGTGACGGTAAGTGTCAGCGATCATGGACAGGTATCCTCGGATCGTGATGGGGGCTAGGCCTAGGTCTCCAAAGAGCCAGAGGAAGAAGTCCGCGAGCTGTGGAGTAGTCAATTCGGTGGGAGAGAGATGTCGGTCCTCGCACCAGCACTGGAGTACTCGCCACTTTCCCTCATAAACGCACCTGGTCGAAGGTCTACGGGCTGAAGCGATAGCTTCCACTGCTGCACTCGAGAAGCCTCTTGAGGTGAGGGCTTGCCGCACAATCTCCAGGCGTGAAGGAGAAGCCGCTCCGGGCACGGGTGGAATAGCAGCTGGCGGGGCTGCTTGAGCATAGTCCTCGAGGTGGGCAGACGAAGAGGGGGACTCATGGCGAGACTGAGGACTTTGGTGGTCCAAGACCTGTTCCAGGAGAACGGGGCAACCAGCAACACGACCGCGTTGCAACCTTTGAGCTTGAGTAGGACTTTGGGAACGAGAACCGTCGGGGGGTATGCGTACACGATGAGCCCGTCCCACGGAATGGAGAGCGCGTTGACTGCCCAGGCTAGACAGGCTAGAGGGTCTGGAATCATGGAGATGAAGAGAGGGAGCTGGCGATTCCACCTCATGGCAAAAAGATCATGGGTGTCTCCCAGTGAGAGCAGATCATCTGAAAGATGTCCAGGTGTAACGTCCATTCCGTGTGGAGTAGCTGGCCGCGCCGAGAGAGAGAGTCGGCCAACACGTTCAGGTGTCCTGGGATGTGTCGAGCTCGGAGGGAGATGCCGCGGTCCTCGCACCAGCGCATCAGTCTGTAGAGGAGAATGCACAGATCGGGAGAGCGAGTACCTCCCTGCTTCTGAATGTAGGAAACGACTGTGGCGTTGTCCGAAAGGACGAGAAGCTCCTGGTGGCGAAGGCGCGTTTCCCACTCGATGAGGGCTTGCCAAACCGCTTGCAGCTCTAGCCAGTTGATGTGTCTGTCCGCTAGGTCCGGAGTCCAGAGGCCGGACGTCGAGAGGAAGCTCGGGAGCAGGTGTGCACCCCACCCGGAGAGACTTGCATCCATGCAGAGCGAGAGCTGAGGGGGCGGTGAGGTGAGAGGAACTCCCAAAACCGAGCCAGGAGGTGTCCGTCCCTCGCTGCAGATGTGGGCAAAGGATCTGAGGCACAGGCACCGGGGCATCTATGTCGCTGGAGGACGGATGCCAATGAAGCAGGAGGTGTAGCTGGAGCAGTCGGGAGTAAAGACGACCAAGGGGCAGTAGATCTGCCGCTGCATTCATCAAGCCGAGCAGTTGCAGCCAAACTCTGGCGGGGATTGACTCCGCTTGTGCTACCTGGGCGGTGAGGGAGGCCAGCTTCTGGATCCGAGGCTCCAGCAAACTCACCCTGTTGAGGTCGGTCGCAAATTCCATCCCGAGATGAATAAACCGGCAAGATGGCGCGAGGTCTGACTTGGCCGCGTGGACCAGGAACCCCAAACGCGACAGTAACAGGAGCAGGGCATCCCTGTCCGTTCTCAGGGCAGACTCTGACTGATTCCTCAGGAGGAGGTCGTCTAAGTAGTTGGAGGTTGGACTGGACGATGACTGCCTGGCCTTGGCGACGACGGCGTCCATGATGCGAGTGAAAACCCATGGGCTGAGGTTGAGACCGAACGGGAGGGCCTGAAACTGGTAGATCACGCCGTCGAAAGCGAAGCGGAGATACCTCCTGGAGGCTGGGTGCATGGGGACATGGAGATATGCATCGGAGAGGTCCAGGCTGACCGCGAAGTCCATCAGCTGAGTGTTGCCGCCAAGCTGCGCTACCACCGAAGGGTCCAACGAGGGAAGAGGGCAGTAGAAAGACTGGGAATGGCCCGCATACCAGGATTGGCGGAAGGCAATGTTGAGGTCAGCTGGCCACTTGCGATACGCTAAAAAGGAGTACTCGTGGGAATCGGTCTGGAGATGAGTGGAGAAGGAATCCCTCAGATCCTTAAAACCAGGGGACTGAGGCAGTGACTTGAACTTCTTCTGCTGACGTCCTGAGTCGACAAAGGCGGACACCTTTCTCTTGAGCGGGGGGGACGGGGGCACGTGTCCTCAGGCAGTGCAGCCGCGATCAGACAAGCTGCTTTATCAATCCCGGGAAGCGTTTCCGCGCACGACGTCAAAGGGGGCCTAGGCGACGCAGGATCATCCGTCACAGCAGAGCGAGGCGAGGGGGAGTGGCTGCCCACGCCGAGCAGAGCCGAAACCGAATCCTCCGGGAGTATACTAAGAGTCTCCTCATCCCGCGCAGGGAGCGACATCTGGTGGTGGGTCCAGGAGGGGGATATCGCACTGACCACGTCCCGACGAGAAACGGTAGCCACCGGCGAGCGTCATGTCCTCTGTAGAGGGCGAAGCGGGGGCGGGGGCAAGGCGCGACCAGGAGGCGGGGACCTGGAGAAAGCCGTGTGCTTGCATGGGGGGAGCGACTGCGATGACGGGAGCGGCTGCGATGATGGGAGCGACTGCGACGGCGATCCCTGTCGGCCAAGGTCTTATTACGGGGTGTGGTGAAGGCGACGGGCGATGTAAGCTGCAGGGGAAGGCATACCGAAACAGGCGTGATGTGGAGCGCGGGTCCGAAGCTCGCGAAGTAAACGAATGCGACGAGGACGAGGCCGGTCGGGGGCTGTGACGGCCACTGCATAGAGCATCACGATGCTTCCTCCGTTCGTCGCTGGACGCGCCAGAGCGTCTTGAGTTGCTGGCCGAGCAAGAGTTGTCAAGACTGTCAGTAGCCCGTGGACGCTTGGACACGGGTCTCTGCTGGCCTGCCTCCGTAAGGCGGGCACTCTGCCAACTTAGCGACTCTCCGTAAGAGTACATGGGCTTCTCATGGCGAGACCTCTCAGGACTGTCAGCAGACAAATGACGGCGCGATGCGCGTCTCTGCAGGCCTGCCTCCGTAAGGCAGGTGCTCTGCACTAATGCGGACTCTCCGTAAGAGTCAGCGGGCTTTGTCCGGGCAGGAGTCATGGATGACGCAGTCCTGTGGGAAGAGCTGGGTTCAAGTGTCCGACGTGTCGTCCGTTCCCCAAGGTCAGAGCGAGTGCGTCTGGGTACAGCGCCGGGCACGGAGGGGGGCTCCACGAAGGACGAATGGTCACTTGCCGGAGTCGGGCGCTCGCGCTGCTAAAACCGCCACAGCTGCGACCAGCGTTGTTCCGGCCAGGCTATGCAGACATCACAGGTGTGGTCAGACGCGCAGCCAGCACAGGAAAGGCAGAACTTGTGAGTATCGCTCAGCCACTGGAAGTCGCCGCACCGCTGGCAGGTGAGCACTTGGCTACTGCAACATAAATCAGACATGACAGACGACCGGGCGCAGGCACTGCGCGGCCCCGCCAACGATAACGAGAGATCGGCGCGAAGCTGTACGGTCAAAAACAAAGCCTCAAACCGAAGCAGGGGCCAGCTGAGGGTTGGAACCGATACCTTACCTCTCCCGAGTTGCGGGGGCGGGAGAAGGAACCTCCATGGCACCCACAGCGAGTGTTGGCGGAAGAAGTCCCGGGTGGGTCCGTGACTCGAAGTCCGCACTCAACCACCGAAAACACCACGGAGAGGAGAGCCAGAAACCACAGCCCTCCAGAAGCACGAAGCACCGTAATCCAAAGCACACAAGGAAACACAAAGCGCACAAAGTTCAAGGAACACAGCAAACCAAAGGCAACCGGCCCTTTAAGAACTGATGAAACCCAGTCCAGGTCCTGTAGGCTACACACGTCTGAACAGCACAAGCTAAGTAGAACGACTGATTGGGCCACGTGGTGCGTGACCGGATGGGCAGGGGCAGGAGGCAACTCTCGGTCCTAGTCAGGGTTCCCTGAGTGCCTCCTGGGTTGTGTAGGAACACAACAGGTTCTTAGGCTGAAATTGAGTAAGTAGTAAACACTTCCAGACAGTAATGTCATCGGTAATGTTTTGAGGAAACAAACATGACAGAAAATCAGACATAAACCTTTAAAATAAAATAAAAAGTCAGTTTTATGGTATAGAAAACAGACCTGTATGACAATATTCCTGAAACCAAAGGTCAAAATTTTCTCATCTTGGGAGATGCTTACTAAAGACTACACACACTATTTACCCATCTGGCTGTCAGTAGCAGTCCATGTTGTGAGGATTCCTGCAGGAATCATTGCGACACAGACTGCTATTGACAGCCCTGGCACACTACAGCAGGAGATGGGTCGACCATGATAATTCAAGGGTAGTGCCAGATTAGTATGGCGCCTGTTGGCGCCAACTTAATCTAGCACTATCTTTTGATAATTCAAGGGTAGTGCCAGATTAGCATGGCGCCTGTCGGCGCCAAGCTAATCTGGCACTATCCTTAAATTATCATGGTCGATCCATCTCCTGCAACAGGGGCATAGTCATTAGATGATGCCTCCAAAATTTGGGAAATACGTGCATCAGGCTGAATGAGTTATTCAGAATGATAGACCATGACAGCTCAGGGGTGCAGGCCTGGGAGTTACTGACTGGAAAAATGCCTCAAATGAGGCTGGGGTCCAGGGTCACAAGTCACCTCCCTAACACACTCTTTGTCATTTTTCATGTGCTGGACAACTTTCTCTGTCCACTGCCACCTCCAACTGTTTCTCTGCCTCATCCACATTTGCTTCTCCATGATGGACTATATTCTCAACTGAAGACATTTTCAAGTAGTGTCTGAACAGTCAATTTGTAAGCATATGAACAAAAGACAATGGTTGTCGTAGAAAATGCAGTGAAGCCAACATAAAGCAGCTGCTTGTGGACTTGATGCACCCTTTGAGAATCCATTTCCTTTTTTCTTTTTTGTTTGTTTGTTGAGGAAAAATCACACTCTTTGGCAGAAAATTGCGAACTGGCAGACAAGAGGGTGGTGGCAAAAGAGATTAGCACCTTCAGGTGCCAAGCTCCTTAGACACCGCCCTTGAGCTGTTATGGCCTTGTGTAAAAACTCCATGGGTGAAGCCTTACACAGATGCTACATAATTATCACTACTGTGCACACACCTCTAGCTGGGGGCCCTGTGGACAAGAATCCAACCCTTCGGCGTTGTGGTTTTGATGCAATCTGCTTTAGGATCACATCCGCTCCTGGGAAGTCAGCCTTTTCACGCCGAGACTTACCTGTAGAACAAAAATTAGATGTGAGTGTTTGCTGTTTTCATGAGAAGAATGAAACAGAACCCAAAGATCAAAAGAGGGCACCCCCCCCCACCCCCCAAAAAAAAAATCTTTTCCCCTATAAAGTTGCATTGTATTTTCTTTTTCAAGCATGCAGTAAAAAGTCACGGAACCCTCTACTGTCTTCTCACAAAGACCTGGGAGGTCCCTCCGTCAGTTGCATGGCAACTTTTTGATGGATTTTTAGAATCACCAATGATTAAGCAGATAGCAAAAGACCTACACCTTGCTCTTGCACAAGAGCAGATGTTGAGACTACATACCAATCTGTGCACAGAGAACATCCATGCAAATAGTGTCTTGAATGGTCACGCATTATTCCCGTCTAAAAGGATTAACTGCAAAGAGTGCAAAATGATGTAAGAAAGCTATCAAAGAGAAATATATACTTTGAAATGACAAAAACAACACTCTTTTATTCTGTCATTCGAAAGTGCATTTCTTTTCTTGTCAGTTTAACCAATGCAGCCCCGGGACCCTGCAGCAGGAGAGGGATTGATCATGATAATTCAAGGGCAGTGCCAGATGAGCTTGGCGCCTGAAGGCGCCAAGCTCATCTGGCACTACCCTTGAATTATCATGCCCAATCCATCTCCTACAACTGGTACACAGTCGTTAGACAATGCCTCCAAAAGTTTGGAAATGCGGCCGTGGGGTTAAGTGTTTTAACGGGATAGTAGGTGCCTTAGGTCAAAGTTGGGACGTGTCCTCTGAAGACCAACGTGACAGTGCAGAAGATGGATCAAGATACATGCAGACTGACCATAATAGTTCATGAGTGGTGCCAGAATAGCTTGGCGCTTCCAAAGCTATTCAGGCGTCACTCTTGAACTATCATGCTCGGTCCAAATCCTGTCCGAATCAGGGCTGTATAGGTACAAACAGTCAATCCATCCTAGACAGTCACGCAGCTGCCGAGTTACTACAGTGACTGCAAGTGACTCACCAATCAGCCACGTAAGCGAGGCTTCCACAGGGGTGGTGGTCTCATCAATGTCACTGCCATAGAGGCAAAGCCCCGCTTCTAGCCGCAGGCTGTCGCGAGCGGCAAGGCCGATCATCTTGACATCAGCATCTTTGGAGGCCAGGAGCTTGGTCAGAACGTGAATGATCCACCCCTGGTTCACCGTAATCTGCAAGTATCAGCCATCAAACAATCGTTTAAGACTGTGGTTTACGAGAGGGTACCCAATGACCAACAAGTCCTCATAAGAATCCATACCTCTTGCCGTCCCCATTTTCTATCCGTGTTCTCTGGATGGCTGGAGCTCTCTGGTGTTGAATTAACCCATTCAGCCCCTTCCGGTGCATTTCCCAAAATGTTGAAAGTGTTACTTAATGGCTATGTACCTGCTGCAGGAGATGGTGTGACCATGATAATTCAACTCAAGGGTAGTGCTGTAGGGTGTCAGGACTAAATGGGTTAACTAAGATTGCAAAAACTCTCTGGCAGTGAAGGGGTGAAAGATTTTTAGAAACAATCTGCATGAACTGGCACCAAATGGGTTAACCGAAAAGAGCTTTATATCACAATAAGACAGGGAAAAATATCTTTTAACAGTAATGTAGAGATTCAAGTTGTGAAGAATGTAATACAGACCGGTACTTCCCGACATTTAAAACTGATCAGTAAGCATGGTCCTTGGGCAAACGGCAGCGATTGCTGGCCAGCTCACAGTTATGCTCTGGCCAACAGCAGCCCCAGGGACTATCATGCATGGATCAACATGGCACGATGTCAGCCCAGGGATCTTTTGCTTACTGTGAGGCCGCTGTTTATAATACGCACCTCAACACCATCCTCACCCGTGTACCCACAGCGAGTGAAGCGACAGTTTTTGACGTCGCAGAGAGTGCCGATGGTTTGCGACATAAAGGGGAGAGCATCCAGGTCGAAGTTTACTAGAGGCTGCAGTAATTTCTTCATCATTGGACCTGCATGTCAGAAAACAATGCTTTTGTTTTGATGGTTCATGAGTAATGATAGAACTATGCAATGAATTAGGATTATTTTACATCCACTAATCATGAAAGGTAAAATTGTAATGCTTTGGGGGCCAACAACACTTTTTTGTCATGATGATTCCTACAGGAATCATCGTGACAACAAAGAAGGCAAAGCCTTTATGGCTCATGTGTATGACCAATCCACATGGTAATTGTGACCTTACAGACCTTGACCTTCGAACAGGCCACAGAAATGAGCAAGTGTTAAAGTGTCTAAACATAAGTACAGTGGAGTCCGCTTAACACGAATTTCTGGGGACACGGAAAATCACTTCGTGTTAACCGTATTTCGTGTTAACCAATATGGCCTCAAAATTGATCACGGCCCTCCCGGCAAGGAAAAAGTGTGTAAGAGATGCGTGCATGAATGAGTACGAGGTTAAAAGTGCATATTATTATAAAGCGCCTATTTAATGCGCTTATTATTATATTATTGTACTATATATGCTTACATTACGTTCAGCTCGCTAGGAAAACACAAGGATATGTGTACAGCTCACGTAGTTAATGTAAAATCCATCAGGTAAAATCTATAGTAAAGTAAAAGCAACACGGGCATCTGGCATCGGTAAAAGCAACACAGTCAAAGTCATTTAAAAACGGGCCATGATCGAAGTCGGTCTTGCGTTATTGACAGCCCGTGTAGAGAGACAATCGTGGATCTCATTAATCTTGTTTTTTCACTTCAAGCGTAGTCGACTTCTGTTTTACCTTGGGGGTAGCCGTGATCGGTAGTTAACTGAATTGAGGGAGTGTTGGTACACGAATGATGCATGAATTCAGTTCAGAAACACTAGCCAATGAGAAGACGGATTACAATGACTGAAGGCTATTCAGCCAATCACAGGCTAGAGTTCATTCATGTGTCGTGTGTACTACAGCACGAGAGTGACACGTGCAGTGCCCCTTTCATGAGTCGGTTTTCGGTGTTTGAGACTGGAATGTGTGTTCGTGTTAAACAGGTGAATAATAGTGAAATTGCTCTAGTCGGGAACCGAAAACAGCTTCGTGTTAAGCGAAATTTCGTGTTAAGCATTTCGTGTTATCAGTGAAATTTTAATACATAATAAGAAGGCCGTCAGCCAGGAATGCAAAAGCGGTTTGTGTTAACCGGAAATTCGTGTTAAGCGAGTTCGTGTTAACTGGACTCCACTGTACCTGTGAAATCCATATGGATTTTTCACACATTTGTCGACCCTCTGTGACCCTTGACCTTTGTAAGGTGGTGACATTAGCATGCATAAAAAGGTGTTATCATTATCATCAGCTACCTTTAGCCAAGTTTGATTGAAAAGTTTGCAAACAACTTTGATAAAAACTACAATTCTATCAAAAACTGACATTTTTCACACTTGCAAACCTCCTGTGACCCTTGACCTTTCTGATTTATTAGTATGCATAAAAAGCCTTATCATCAGGTATCTCTATACCAAATCTGGGCTTGACATTGAAAATAGTATTTGAGAAATACATTTTTTTCAGTTGGTTACTCTGCAGTTGAAAGGGCAGTGTGAATGGTAATGTTCTTTGTAGACAGAAACTGGGTTTGTTTAAAAATTCAAGGATTCAAGATATTTATTTCAAAGTGATATTCTTTAAGGCAACTACTTTTTGCTAGACACATTTCATGAAAGTTAACCCTTTGGCTGTCAGTGGTTTTTGGTTCACTTGCGATAGCAAAAGTGAGTATGACTGTATTGGGCCATCCTTTTTCTGACCGTCATCTGTCATCCATTGTAAACTTTAGTGTTCGCATTTTCTTGGAGACTATTCAAGCCTCAGACTTCAAACTTGGCCCAAGGGTACTATGTGGTAAAACATTTCTAAACATACCAATTTCAGTGACCTCCCACAAAGGTCAAGGTCACAGGGGGTCTAGAAGTAGGTAAACAATAGCCATATTTTGATAAAAACTGTTTTATTTCTTTAAAATGCATTTTTTCGAAAAATACTTACCAATGACATTACAGTATGGAAAAGGGTCTTAGCTAGACTAATTTTAGCAAAAATTGTTGTGTACGTATAAATTATGGCAGTGTTGGCAGGTGAGGGGCGCCATAGCCTAGGTGGTAACCGGAGTAGCCTCCCTTCCATCCCATCCGGGCATGCGCCCAGTGGAAGCTCACCAGTCAGTTTCTTAGCGGACCATCGGCAAGCGGGGCAGGTGGGAGGGTCCTTTGAGTAATGTCATCGGTAAGTTGTTTTTTTTAAATACATTTTAAAGAAAAATACATTTGTTTCCTCAAAACACATTACTGATGACATTACAGTATGGAAGAATCCCAAAGAGGAGGCGGGTGCCGCTGTAACGCCCCTAACCCACCCCCTAGAGACCACTAGGGCCGCCCTCCCTAAGAGAAAGGAAGTATGAGTCCCGTAAGACAACGAATTCAATAGAGCCGCATCAGTCATTAATTTACATCATTTTTTAATATCATATTTTTGACCCCAATTTCACCCCCCGTTAATTCTAAATCAACCCTTTGATTTTAAAAAAGTGATGAGCATGACTGATGCGGCTCTATTGATCTGATTATCTATCGGGACTCATACTTCCTTTCTCTATAACTATTGTCTCTGCCAATACCTAATCATTTACCTGATCAAGTGATGCCAAGTGAAACTTGATACTTATTAACAAGTTGCAACTAACTTTTAGGAACCTGCAGAGGTAACCTTTAAGTGTGTTGTCATAAGAACTTATTAATTACTTACCCTAAGTTTTTACAAGTACTTACCCTAAGTTCTTACAAGTACTTACCCTAAGTTCTTACAACAACTTGACTCAAGTCCCAAGACACTGAGACAGTTTTATCAAGATACAAGGACAATAAAAAAACTTTTTTTTCTCAGTAATACTCTGGTGGTGGTGCTGATGGGACTAAATAATCAGGCACAAGTGGTGTAAGTGGCATGGCATTTTTCTGTGAAGTGTATGACATTAATAAACGATTACCAAATCTGATTTTTATTTGTTTAAAAGATTGTGTAGTTTTTCTGTGGTTTCCTGAACACCGATCCTTTTTCCCTCTGCTAAAAAACTGGCCTTCAGTTCTTCAACATTCACGGAAGACTGACTATGCATTTTATTCTGTATTTCAGATTTTTGTTTTTTGTAATTATTCAAATCATCCTGGACACGCTTAAATTCTTCGTCATCAATACAATTATCATTTAATGCCTTACTGATAATAAGTTTCATACTGCTCAACTTTGCACCAGCGAGCGTACTCAATGATTCATGTTTCTGTAATTTTGTGTGAAACCTCTTGTTTAAGGCCTCCAAACCAAAGCAAGCCAGGCATGTAGCAACGCTAACACCCTCAACTGCTATTCCAGCCAAACTCCCAATTCCTGTGGCGAACAGAACAATACCCCCTACAGAACATGAAGCTGAAACTGCACCAATAGCCATAGAAGTGTTTTGAACAGAATTAAATACTGACTTATACCGTCTTTTGCACCGTGAGTATTTCGCCTCCTCACTCTCCAAATATTTCAAAGCTTCTGTAATATTATTTAATCTGAATGCGTCTGCCTGTAATGTTTTATCTGAAGCAATTGACACAGCTGTCACCTGTGGATCAGGCGCAAGTGTTGTTTTAGTCATCACATTTGTTTCAGTCGGCTCAAGCGTCGGTAGTTGCGGATAGAAGTTTACCATTTTTTTTATTCACAAATATTTTTTTTTTTATTTAATCAGCAATTACATTTTGCAACTCTTCAAAAGTATACAATTTGCTGGCATAATAAAATGCAACAAGATCAATGTGTTCAAGGTTTATGTAAGTTAGACGAACAAAAGTTGTTTTGTCGACCACCACCTTGACAGCTGGAACACTGCTCGAAACATTAATAACATCATTATTTTTTGTAATAGCAATAAAGACCTTTGATGATTCTGTTACTGTTTCGTCCCATGTAAGTTTAATTCCCTGTGCAATTTGAGCCTCTTTAGCAGTAGTTACTGATTTCATGATAATTTCAAATACTATTGTTACTTCTCTAGCCACGACTAAGCTTGCTGGCATAAACACAACAGAAGTATCTGATCTACCCTTTCTAGTTGTAAGAAGATACCGCCGTCTCTCATAATTTTCAACTTTCAGTTTTTCTCTGCTATTGTTGTCTGGGGCAAAGCTTGGAACAAGACTTACAATAAGCGGCCCAGAATTAACAACTTTCCTAAACACTAAGGCGCCTTCATCATCAGTGTATACATAAGGACTAATAAATTCCAACTTTATGTCCCAGTCAATTGTGGGTGGTGGAACAGGTACAGGTGAAACCACCCACTTACTACCCACATGTATTAAGTTGTAAGGCGCATTATTTACAGGTGGAGTAGGTACAGTAACATCACGTAGCTGACCAAGTTTAGGAATCTGTTTTTCACCGTCTTTCATGTCGACAATTACTTTCCTCTTGTACATGCCATTTGAATCAAGTTCAAAACCATATATTTCTCCAATTTCCCCTTCCTTCTCAAAATCCTGTACGTCTGCCAAATCTTTCAATTCTGTTACTGGACATGCAACTGGTATGATTCTCGACTTTGGACCACCACTCATTTTTTATAAACAAAAATAAAATTATTTAATTTCCAACACAACACTAAAATCATGCATAAGAACTGGTTTGTCATCCTGATTAGTTACAGATATACTCAGAGACTCAAAGAAACTAGAACCTAATTTCTTAAACTGCAAATTAGGAAATCTAACAACTACACTTTCACAATACGGAGCAGTTCCAGTAGGTAAGCATCTCAACAAAGTTGAAGGCTTTCCATTGTGAACATTCTCAGATGTGTTTAGTTCTTTCAAATAAACATGTAGTACTCTGTGTACTGACAAACTGACAGGGCGTTTTCCAGTTATTTTAAGTTTTTTGGTCTTCATTGTTATAATACCAGACATAGCTTCATCTAAATCATCTGATCTATACCAATCTTCGTCAATATAAAATCCAAGTAAATATGCAAATCTATCTGAAATTTTTAACCAATCTTGTTTCAGAAATTCTAATGTAACAAGTAGGTTAGCTGGATTTAAAGTTGCTTTAATTTTAAATTTACTTTGAAACCATTCAGCTATAGTACAAAAGTCATAATACCCAGGTGGTATAGCTTCAGTCTTACCATCAAAAATTACTTTATTATATATATCATCTGTTACATTAAACCATTTTACTGTGTAGAACAATTCATGGATAGCTACAGACTTGCTACCATCACGATTATCAATCCCATTAGTTAACCACACTGGTTTGCTTGTGTCAAGATTTGTTAAGGTAATAAACATTTTTATTATCTCATATAAAAAGGATGGAATTTAAATCACCAACCATTACCACAACAAACGCATTTCAATTTAATATGGATGCCAAATATAATGTTGCACCTACTTATGAACAGAAAATAATTCAACTAAATCAGCTTGACATAGCTGTGTCTGAACAAGATCTATTTCAAGTCAAAGTACCAAATCCGTTTGATCATTACCTAAACCCTCCAATAACAGATGACTCTACTGCAAGAAAGTGGTCTTCAAGTCCACTACAGATGTTTCAAAACCAACTCAACTTTGCAATACTATGCTCAACTACAGGCTGTGGTGTTTCATTTACAGACCACTTGAATCACTCAAACAAACTGATTAGGTCTGCGTATTGTTTTCACACTTATTACCAGCTTAGACGTATACTGTCAGAACTGCATACACCACTGCCCACTGAATCCAGTTTCAACAGGTATAACAACCCCATGGATATGAAAGCATTTGAACGTTTATGTAATGAATTTAACATAAGCACTAAGTATGACTTCACACAAAAACTTGATGATCACCACGGCATGGGCACATTGTATTATGCTATGAGTCACAGACAATACCCTCAAGATTATTACCCTGGTTACACTTCATTCTCATCAAAATCACAAGTTTGGATAGGATCAATAGAGCAGAAGCAGTCTAACGCCTGGACCACATTTGTCTTAGATAAATCTGACGGGTTTACTCAAGCAGGAGTCGAGCGCGTCAATGAGTCTATCAGAACATATGTCTGGTGTTTACTAGGTGCACAATCACTAACAAAATCAAACATTTTGAATGGAAGTGGAAAGTTTGAAGCACAAAAACAGTTTCTCGCAAATCTTGAAGATTCAATTAACTCAACAGTCGATCTCCCATCAAGCATACAGCGTTACCAAGACGTACTCAGATATGCCAGATCAAAAGTTGACTTTGTAATTGGCATCGGGTTATACATGTTACCATCTGACCTTCAACTCCAAATGGGTACAATAACAAATTATAATAATGAAATAGTTGTTGCAGGTCGTGACCAAAAATTAGGTCTCAATCAGTCTGTAAACTTAGGAGCAACAACCACACATGTACAGTCATTAAAATCATTACAGACGGTAACACCCCCGGCCCTGGCCCCAACACCGGCACTCATACAACCAGTACAGTCAACCCCTGACACACATGAGTCAGAAAGAACTGCATTGGTAATAGGTCTAACAGGATTAGGGGTTTTACTTCTTTATCTGTTTCATTAAATAACCCACCATCAACCCTCCTACTGTAACCAGAAAGATCCACACATGTTCTGCCATAAACCCTACTGCCTTTGCCGCTGTACTAATCAGCCAACTGACAACAGTGCCAATTATGCCAGGCAAAGCGACCACTGCTTTCAGAGCCAATTTTTTAAGCAAGTCTGATATGTGAGACAACTGTTTCTTTACCCATGACTGTAAATCTTTTGGGTCAGTTGGAGCCGGGGGGCCAGGGGTTGGTGGTGCTGGTGCCGGGGGTGCTCCACCACCACTGCCGGAGACAGCTAACACAACAGTACTGATAATAAATCCAAGAGCAGTAATTAAACTAGCAATTGTGATACCCTGTTCTCTGAAAAGTGTTTTTAGTCTCTCAGCCAGAGTAGTGTCTTCATGAAGTATTTTCTGAATAGTTTCTCTAATCCTGTTGACCTGTGATTTCAGTTTTTGTCTTCCAATACTAATCACTTCTAACCGTCCTGATCTTTCTATCTGCAAATCATTTAATCTGTGCTGTATTCTTTCTTTTATTTCTGTGTCAAGATTCCCATTGTCTGCTGTAGCCAGTTTCTCTTTTTCATGTTCTATGTGTTTATCAAGCTCTCCCAGTTTGGCAAGATTATTAACCATCTCACCTCTTATTGTCTGCAGTGATTTATCCAATCCCATAATCTCCCTCATTGACAAAGGTGGGTCGTCTATTGTTTTCATAGCGTCATTTAATTGTCCTTCAGTAAATGAGGTTTCTTGTATCACTGTGTTTGCTATTTCTGGTAGGCTTGTTACTGGTGCCATTTCAATCTCTTGCCCCGTTGGCAACTTTGTTTGCGTGTCGTGAAGCACACTAACAAGTCTTGGCGTGACAGGAGACCCACCAATACCCAGTTGACGCAAGGCACCAACACCACCTTCATTTTTTATTGTACTTAAAGCCCTAAACCTACTAGGGTCTTTTTTGTTAGTCAATAATACTTTTCCTTTGTCAACAGTATTTAAATATAAATGACCCTTGCCATCAAGTTCAAACTGGTTAGGGTCTACGTTGTCTGGACGATTACCAACATGATCATAAAACGAGTTCACTTTGGTTTCTAAAAGTTCGTGACGTAAACTGTAAATATTTCTTGTACCAGTCATATCTGCCATATCTGTCATATCTGTTGTATTACCAAAATCATTCATGTCATCCATTTCAAAATCTTCATGATTAAATCCTCCCGCTGCCATTGTTTTATTAATTTATTATTTTTTATTGTGCATAATAAAAATGACACAGTCTTACGGATCAAAGTTAGACCCATACAGAAAACTACGTGAGCTTCTGGGTGTTAAGGGCATAAGACAATCAATCGTCATCACAAACAATCCAAGTACCATAGACCAAAACCAAACACTTACAGTCAAGTTTCCAAACCTAGGCCCCAGTGACGTTATCGTTCCTGGCACTGCACGCCTAGCATTTAATATTGAACTATCATCAGAGGCAGATGTAAACAGAACACTAGTTGACAATCTTGGCAGAGCAATTGTTAGGACTATTAAAGTAAAACTTGAAGGACAGGAAGTGTTTAGTCTTGACGACTCAGATGTGTTCTACTGTTACAAAGATCTTTGGCTCACAAGAGAAGAACGAGAGACGTATTATCAGGCATACTGTTGATGTACATTGCTAACGTCCGCAACAGGCTTCCAGACGGCCGCACTGCTGTGAAAAAAAAACAAAAACCAGATATGAATGTATGTCGCCAGCGCCACTACGTAATAACCACAGGGCCTAATAAGCTAAACTTGCAACACACATCCATATCAAGCTACAGCAGTGCAGACGAGGGAGTTTAAAAAGGCAAATACGTGATGACTGGGTAGAAAACATGCCCCAAATAGAGAGAAAACCACCCGTGGGCTGACCAGTGCCCTGGAACTAAAAGTACTAACCCCCCAAGTCCCCAGGCAACCCGGTGGAAAGCATCGAATATGGGAAACCTACGGGTACCAAGAGTTTATAGCTGAACATATGGACCATTTACATCCACTCGAGTTTGAAATCCTCACAGCTCATTTGCCTTATTATCAAGGGGCACTGAATGACCGTCTGAGCTTTGAACTAACTTTCAATGACTACTCCAAAGTTATTAAATCATCTGCCACAGATGCAACATACAAGATCTCTAACATTTCCTTGGAATATGAGATTGTCACACACACTGATCTAGCCAGACTCATACAAAATCAGTACCAGTCAAGACTGCCAATTTATTATGACAGGGTGATTAGACATAGTTTAATACCCAAAGACAAGAGTGACCCAATGTGGAACATAAACTTGAACACACCAGCTAGGTCACTGAAAGGTATTCTTATGTTGTTTGTTGAACCAGCGGCTCCATACAAACGGGATTCAGAAAAATTCTACAATCCTAAGATTACACATTTGTCCTGTACAATTGAAGGCCGCCCTAATCAAGTGTACGCTTCAGGAATGTTACCTTATCAACACTATGACGAAACCACAAAGTATTTTGCGGGTGGAAGGATTAGAGATAAACCAGCAAACATTGCGTGCAAAGATCTACATCTGTATGATGTTAGGATCGGACAATACCTTACAAACAAGTATGCACTGTGGCTAGACCTTCGTAGTACAGATGATGACTACCTTCATGGGTCAGGACGAACTGTCGAGAACGGTAGTGACGGAATAACAATTCAGATACAAAAGAAGGTTGAAACTGCTGCAGCCATTAACATATATTTGTACCTGATATATTACGCACAACTCAATATTGCAGAAAGCAGAATAAGTGGACACATATATTAAAATTATATTGTGTATTAAAATGAACCTGAGCTTAATGACACTCGACCCACACTGTGGATTATTTTGTGGCGCCACAGGGTGTGGGAAAACTGAATTTGTACTTAACCTCTTACAAACAAGATACATACACCACTTTGAAAACATTGTCATATTTTGTCCTACTATCAAACACAACAAAGCTTATCACGACCGTTTATTCATTTGGACTGACAGCAACATTTACTTAGTTGACCCTGAGAAAAAACTGAATGACTACCTACAATATTTTTACAAGCAATTTGAAGGACAGCCAACGTTGTTTATTGTTGATGACTGCTCAGCAGAGAAAGACATTGTCAAGAAGAGAAACACTCTGGCAGAACTTGCTTTCAGTGGCAGACACGCAAACGTCAGTGTATGGATTCTCACTCAGAAATATAATGCTGTACTGAAAGATTTTCGAGAACAGTTAAATCAATAATCAAGAGATAAAACAATAGAGTCCCGATAGACAATGAATTCAATAGAGCCGCATCCATCATTAATTTACGCCATTTTTAATATCATATTTTTGACCCCAATTTTACCCCCGTTAATTCTGAATCAACCCTTTGATTTTTAAAAAGAGATGAGCATGACTGATGCGGCTCTATTGATCTGATTATCTATCGGGACTCTATTGTTTTATCTCTATAACTATTGTCTCTGTCAACACCTAATGACCTTAATTAATTACTAATTACGGTCATTAACTTTTACATGACCGTTTCTCTCAATACTGCCAGAGTCGATTTCCGAAAAACTCACATGCTATGTCCCACACATATCATTTCAGTTCACGCATGACAAGACTCAATGCCAAACCCTCTTTCAATGAGTTGGGTAAAAGCTTTCACAGCGCCATTCACACGTCACGCGTCAAAAGATGTTTAGAAATGTGTTGTGCAGGGGGGGACCGCTCAGTGCAAACACTTGGCTCTGTATATACAATTGGCTCTGTTTAAGCACGACTCTGGAACATAACAAGTCAAATATATGTGCACACGCACAAGCGGACACGCCAGTTGCAGACCAAGATAATTCAAGGGCAGTGCCAGATTGTCATACAAGTTATATACACAGGCATACATACACACACACACACATACCAACACATACCAACACATAAACACACGCACATGCACACGCACGTACGTACATACATATATACATACTAACATAAAACATGTATAAACAAAAACATTAAGTGCAAACCTTGCAACACAGGTACACATCATTTTCACAAGGGTAATATCCCATGACAATCACACGCCTGACAGAGCTGGTAGACCATGTCTGCCACACACACTCAGTATGCTGTTGTGGTCTATACAATTTCAGCTATGTTACACATGGGCCCTTGCATGCGTGGTGCACAGTAACATGAAAAAGCTGTAGACTGTTTGCCTACAGTGAGTCATAAACACCTGTCTGTCTGCACCGAGATTTTTCTTCTGGGTGCATACGCGAGCCATTGAAACCCACCAGCCCGTGAAAGGATAATAACTCTTATTGAATTTCACGCCCTGTTCGGTTAGGCGGTGTACATGACTGTAAAAGCTGTTTATCTGTTTGTTTTACTGCAAGGATCGTGACAGCTTTGAAGACTGTCTCAGAGAAAATGATGTCATACCAAATAAGCATGAACGTGATGATGTAAAAAATAAACTGAAATCAACTAAGCATCTAAAGCTCATTTTAAAGACAGATCAGCCTACAGGGTATGGGTTAGTAAATTAATTTTTGTTTTTTAAAAATAACAATATAAATGAACCCTGATGAAATCCTTCTATTGAATGATATCAATGCTGTTGAGAACAAAGACTTAAGACTCGAAAAAACAGCGTCTTTTGTCTGTGATTGTCTCAGGCAAATCAAAGACTTATCTCGGGAAACAATACATGACAGATGATATTGAATCTCTTACGGCTGACGAGCTAATCAAGCTTCATTCAAAATATGAGAACCACATCGCCTCACTAATGACTCGTGATTTAAGTCGATCTCTTGTATGCCTATACACAAAAGCAGTGAGTCACTTTCTACCTGTGGATAGTGACAGCCTATCACACGACCTTGAAAGCAATCCTATTGTTTCAAGTTCAATTGGCAAATTAGCATGTGTCATGTTTTACAAGTTTGGAAATAACCTTGCTCCTGTTGTAACATTGCTTGTTACCGGGAGTCATATTGATTTTTCGAAAATAAATTTTACTGCAGAAGAAAATGGACGAAACCCAGACGACTCCACAACCGAACCCCAGTCCAGTTTTGACACAGGTTCAAACTGTGACTAAGGCTAAAAGTCCAGGCCGCGTTGATGCAGGAAAAAGATTAGCCGAATGGAACAGGCAAAAAAAATTACAGCTTCAAACGCAAACAGAAAAGGCTCATGTAACTAACCAGGTGTCAGCACCGTCAGAGCCTGTGTCAATACCATCAGGACTGACACCGACAGGACACCCTCATCAAAGTGAGAGACAAACAACTAAGTCTGACCCTGAAACAACAAAATATATAGTTGCCGGATTTGTTGTCGGATTTCGTTACGTAGGTTATCAATTATACAAAAAATACAAACCACAGACTCGTACAGTGACCAAAAAATCAGACACTCCAAAAACAAAACCAGAAGTCTCCACATTACCAGTAACACCCAAAGCCGTTGACCCATTTTATATGCAGTAAATAAAAATATTATTTTAATTTTTCTTGCCTTAGAAAATGAATGACTCAAAGAACATGATGAACCTTGTGTATCACTCTGCCGTAATCAGTGGATTAGCAGTAGCTTATTCTATGCTGGGGAAAAGTCTACTCAAAATGAAATCAGCAGACCTCAGTAGACTTGATTTCGAAGACAGCGCTAAACTAATTGTAGTTGTTACAGCGTCAATTGCTACGAAAGACTTTCTTGTTAAGCAGGGAATTATTCCCGAAAATGTTTCTATGTAAATAAAAATAATATGGCGACGATAGCTATTATGATTGGTGGGGCAGTTGTTAACGCATTGGCATTCAGTGGTTCAAACTATCTCTTTTCAAAAATGGGTAGAGAAGAATCTGCTCTGGAGATGAGACGACACAATGAGGCGTCAGAAAAACTTGCTCAAGCCCAGCAGGAATATGAAAAGAATAGAATTGAGAAACTTGATTTCATCAATGAAAAACTCAGGCTTGAAGGCCACGCACAACATACGTTTTCAAATACAGACGAAGCAATCCGTGAGTATTTTTTAGTCACGGGTGAAGACATGACCATTCCAAAACCAAAACTAAGTGACTATTACAAACCAAGCACACAACAAAGAAATGGAGAGATAATTTTTGTTCTAGTGGGAATGACATTTGTTTATTTTACAGGAGTTTTCATTGCTAGAAAAAATGACAGCCGAAAATAAACTATCGAAAATATATTACTCACCATCAGGCTATTGGAAAGGGCAAACAGCTATTCAGAAATTACATGCCGCTGTGGGCGGAGATATAACACTCAATCAAGTCAAACAATGGTTACAGAGACAAGCAATTTGGCAGATATACCTCCCTGCTCCAAGAAAAATAACAAGACCCCATTTTGAAAACACATCACCAAATGACACGCACCAAATGGACCTTTTGTTTTTACCACATGACACAATAAGAAAGAAACGATACAAGTATGCACTGACTGTTGTAGACATTGCTTCAAGGTACAAAGACGCTGAACCCATATCTGACAAAACTGCTACCACAGTTGCGACTGCTTTAACAAAAATATATAGTCGTGGCCCTTTAAGATACCCCAGACTTGTGCAGGTTGATGACGGATCAGAATTCAAAGGTGCAGTTAATCAGTTATTTGCGAAGCATGGTGTACTGGTCAGACGTGGCATTCCAGGCGTACACAGATCGCAGGCAATTGTAGAAAACTTTAACAAACAGTTATCAGAAAGACTTTTCAGTTACCAGTATTCTAAGGAACTCATGCATGACACCCGGAACACTGAGTGGGTTAAGAGATTACCACATGTGATAAAAGCAATGAACAACGAAGGACACCCAAAACCTGCTGATGCTATTAAATTGAAAACAATTACAGAGTCAAAAACAATGTCAGCACAGGCACCCGACACAAGTTTATTTACTAAACAGGTGAGATATTTTTATCAGCCAGGGGAGGCTGAAAATGACGTAAAGCGCAGGGCGACAGACCCCATCTGGTCAACATCCGTACACAATATAAAAAAAATAGTCCCCGGCGCAGACGCAACAATATATTATCTATATGACCCTGCACCCCAGAGGGCATTTGTCAGAGAAGAATTACAGATTATTCCCCCAGACACCGTTACTCATTTCAGTAACTAAGTCGTCAATTAATTCATCAACCAGTTCATCACAAATGTCTTCAGATAACTTGAGTCTGTAATGCCCAGGTGCATAAGCTTTTTCCTTACTGTGAAAAACACGTTTCGTGTCTCCAACTGCAAGTGATTTCTTATGTGTTTGAATCATTTCAAGATTATGTTTATTTGATCTCAGTGTCTTGTTTGGATAATCAGGCATTAATGCACCATCTAACACTTGCTTGTAATGTTCATGACGAATGTCTTTATTTTTTATCGCTGTTTTTTTTATTCCTTTGGCTTTTGACTGACTACCCTTCTGGTGCAGTATAGAATACATTTTTGATCTCAGTCCAACATACTCAACTATTGGCACACCATTTAGTTCATCTTTAAACTTTCCAGGCACTTTTTTGTTTTGTGTGCTAAACAGTGGATGATCTTTAGGATAGTCAGACATGTCATACATGTGTAACTCTGTTTTCATGTCTTCATAAAAGTCTTCAGTACACACATCAATGATCATAGAGTCAGTGTCAGTGTATAACTATCGACACTCAGGATATTTTGGTTTGAAGTAATAATAATAAAATTCAAGCATCACCAGTTTTGACAACTCCAGAATTGCCATACCAATGAATACTGGCTTGTCCAGTTTAACAATCTTTTTTTTGAGTGACACTGCATACAATGATGAATGAAACTCTTTGTACCCTGTGTACTGAGGCTTACCTGTAAGTTTAATTGCACCCGATTCAGTTGTAACAAGTCTCACATCTTTTCTGTGATGAGGATTTTCCATTGTCTTGCCAAAACAGGCATTGTTCATAAGCTTAAAGAAGTCTTTGTCAAATGCAGTGTTGCCGTCTCTGGCACGCAATGTTGTGTTCTTCATTATGTAATCTTTCATGAAAGCACTCTGATCAAATTGAATTCCTCTGTGAACTTTCTTTAGTACTAACCCGTGTCTGATGTAAAACTGCAACAAGCGGTAGTGACAAACGTAATTAAATTTATCATTCAGATTCGGTACAAGTTTGGTGTCTTCTTTTTTCCCCGTCATACTCATTTTCTCAACTGCTAAGGGATAATCATTATGGTAATCGTGTAGATGGTGTGGATACTCCAGGTCTACTTCAAAGATCCAACCCTTCGGATCGTTTCGATCAAGATTCATAATATTGTTTGTTAACCCTGTTATGTCATACTGTGATAAATCATGCAGACAAAAGTTTTTCAAGGGCAATAATTCACACATTGCCCAGCCATACAAATTGTTAGCGTCAAGGTACGTAATGAATGACCTTGACCCCGGGCTTGAGGGGTCAAACCCCCGGCCAAGGTCACCATGTCCGTCCAGATATTTATTGTTGGCCTTGGCATAATTGTTCGCTGCAATACTAATGCCTCCCCTCAATCCACGTTCCACCATTTCACCCATCGTACGATCAGACAACAGGTCTATAGATATCTTACTGGATTTCAAAAATGCATCCCACGTCATGCCAGGACTAGTTATGTAACAAGCAGGGTCAAGCTTGTAGTGCAACAAACCCTTCTCACGGTAACTTTCAAATACATCTGCTAGCAAGCAAACGTCAGCCTTTAAGTACTGATCGTGGTAGTCACCAATTGTCTGACACCCCAACTTCCCCCACGCATCAAGAGCGTGTTGATATTCAGAGTCAGAAATACCTTTGCCAGTTAGTGTAGAATAAAATTTCTCTTTTGGTGGCAGTCTCCTTTCCTCAAACACAACCCAGTGATCAATGTACTCATACGGATACACACCTTTCTTAATCAAGTCTGGCTCAAAATATTTACTCGTTATTGGATACTCAGTCAGTCCTTCTGCCAGACTAGCAAGACCTAAAGACAAATGTTGCATGGAGTCATAAAATGCTAATTTGTCTAACCTAAAAGTCAAGTATTTCTCAGTTGTCTGGGCAATACAACTTATGTTTTTGTACGACTCATCTACAGCCTGCATGATGATGTGTGAATCATACCCTTTGAGATTGTGGAAAAAGATTGGCAACTTGTATGTCTTAGGATCTATTTTTAATAACAAGTTACAATTGTTATGTGCAGCACCTCTGTAACGCCCAGTTATGTGATCGTGGTCACGAACTTTATCACCACCTAAAGGCTGTTCACAAATCCAACACATCTCAGCTGTATCAAATTTTAGTTTGTCTTCTTCTGTCATCATCAAAGGCATCTGGCTTGTTGTGAGATACTGTACTACCTGACTATACAGATGTCTCATTTCTGTTAAAAACAGACAAGCTGCATTTTCACCTCTGTAGATAACAGGCTCTGAATGCAAACTGTCTGACCTAACAATAATGTATCCAAAAGAACACACCACTTGGTCACTTAGTTTTATAGTCTTTGGTAATGACTCTGGAACAGGACCTTCATACGGAACAACCAGTGATTCAAAATCTGCATATACTACAAACGGCAGCTTTTGCTGATTCCCATAGTTCTTAAAATACACTTGACTACCAGGCTCTGGATACTTAAGTACAGTTTGAATGTCATCAGCTGACCTACAGTGCAGAACATGTTTATGTGCCACTGCAATAGAAGAAAATCTTTGTAAACATCTTTTACACACTTCCTGTTTGCCCTTGTGTTTTGTTGTATGATTATGAATTAGACGTGACATATTCCTAATAATTGTGTAGTGAAAGTTATTGTCATCGCCGATTAATAACATGTCAACATGTTTATCTTCTGACTGCCCATATGTTGGAGCCAGTGTTGATACTCTAATGGGTTGTAACTTGTCAACAGACACATTATCCCACACAAACACATTCACAGATATGCCAGGATTTAATTTTTCAAACAAGTCTATGTCTTCTATTTTAACAGGGAACTCAATGCCACTGAAGTTGAGTTCGTTTACAAATTTGGTGTAGTTAGAAACACGTTCAGGTTTTGTCTTTATAAAGTGTAGTTTAGCAAGCACACACCACATGAAACAATAGTTGTCATTGTTCTGTATGTTGACGACAGCCTTCTTGTTTGCTACTTCTGTTGGCAGTGGCAACCACGATTTACCTAATATAGGATGATACCTAGACTGCTTTAGTTGCAGTTCATGTACATGTCCTTCGTGCCAACCAGATCCTTTCATTTTTGCACTGTCAATTGCCTGTAGAAAGTCTGGTAATAGTCTGTCTCTAAACACATTCTCCAATTCTCTTCTTGTGTTAACAGTGTGTTGTCTTGTTGATATATACGATACAATTACCTCACCGTCCACTCTAGTGAATTCTATTTTAGCAACAATCTGAATCTTCACACTGCCTGTCAGAAGATTTTGTTGTATGACAGAAAAAGAGTTTTCTATTGATTCGTAAACATTATTAGTATTGGATATGGGTAAGTTTGTTGTGTGAAACACGTTTCTTAAACCAGATGAGCCAGGGCTTTGAGCATTGTCCGTCATTTTTATTTGTCCGACAAAATAATAAAATAAAAAAAATTACTGCTGTCACACCATATGTAATACTGTATTATCTGTAGTTATGATAAACAAGTCAACTACTTTTCTGGTGTTTGTCCTGCAGGTGCAAAATTACTTTATTGAACGTAACACTTTCAATATAACAATGTAGTTTTCTTATTTGATTAAATATGTCTTCACACAGTACCTCAAACCAACGCAAGTGGCCACTGTTAGCATTATAAACTTTAAAAGCATTTGTCTTAAGATCAACAGTCTCATAATCATAACCTGGTAATCCATCTGAATATTCCAGAGTAACATTATATGTCGTGTATATCCTTATTGACGGTGTTGAGAGTTTAAAGCTGGGTCCAAACACACGTGTTTTTAAGTCAGCAAAGTGCATAACATCTTTGAAGCATTCTGTAACATCAAACACTTGGGTTTGTCTGTCTGTCATTTTTATTAGACAAACAAAAGAATAAATGTTATCAAGCAAAATCATGTTTTCTAGGAAATTACACTGAATAGTAATTTTATACGTTTGCACCAATCAGCTATGTTGGCAGTAACGTTTTACATTTACACTGTGTTACTGCTTCTATGTAAGCTAAATGGATTTAGATTCAAACCACAGACACACTCACTCAGGTATAAAACTCTATGTATTTCCTAGTCAATGACATAAGGGGCATAAACACTTGAAAGATTTAACCACTGTACAGAGTTGTCTCCCATAGACTATATGTTGCATACCCAAGTTGGTAGACAACTGCGTCACTGATTTGTGAGTATTCATTGAGGATATCCTGTTTATGTGTAGCAAGGATAATGATTTCAGGTATGTTCATTTTGTAGTCTTAGCTCAGTGACATGTCTATTTATGTGTGTGTGTGTGTGTGTGTGTGTGTGTGTGTGTGTGTGTGTGTGTGTGTGTGTCATTGGATTATGCAGAGATTCAAAAATCTTTACAGTTGACTCAAACCCGATTAAAAACAGTGGCTCTTGAGAATCTCGCCATGCTCATAAGAATCTGTGATCGAGTGGGCTACATGTGAGAACATGTTCTGTGTGTTTGTGTATACATGTTCTGTGTGTTTGTGTGTGTGTGTGTGTGTGTGTGTGTGTGTGTGTGTCAGTGCGTGTGTCAGTGCGTGTGTTTGTCTGTGTGTCAGTGTGTGTGTGTGTGAGAGAGAGAGAGAGAGAGAGAGAGAGAGACCACCGTTTGATTTCACAGACATGAGTACATTAAGCCCACTTGAAATCACCCCTTCTTTAAAAGTCCCTGTTGACTTTTGACATCACTTAGTGATTTAAAAGGCTGTATTTATGAAAGGCTTTTGACGGCTGAGGGCCTTTCAAAAGCACAGTCCCGCTTGCGGCTTGTGCCCGAATTGAAAAGAAATGGAATGCGGCCGCTATTGAAAAGCGCGGTGTGAGGGCAACACAAAAGGCGACCAACCGTGACACTAGCCGGCAGCTCAGGCTTACGGTAAAATTGTACTGACATGAGTGTCTGTAAGTGTGTTTGTAAGTGAGTGTGTCTGTTTGTTTATGCGTCTGTTTGTTTGTTTGTGTGTGTCTGTGTGTGCGCTAGTGTGTGTGTATGTGTGTGCGTGCGTGCGTGCGTGCGTGTGTGCGCGCGTGTGTGCGTGCGTGTGTGTGCGCGTGTGCGATTACATGGCATGCGTGTGACTGAGGGCTCTTGCAACTTCTTGCCGCAACTGAAAATCAACAACACACATACAGAACCCCCAGCTCACAAAACTTGCTCGACAAGTCTGGTCGGGTAGCATAAGACTCGTCAGGCTTGTTCCGCATTTAGACATAACATTTTGGAAAGACCAAGATCGATTTTAGGATCAGGTTTTGCCGGATCGGACTTATTCTTGCCGGTTAGTGTTTGAAAATGACCGGTTGTTTTTGTTATAATTTATTCATTGGACTATTAGCCGGTTGAGATGTATGACGTCAGCTCTTGTCATACCAAGTTGTGTATGCGTGTCTGTGTTGTTTGAGTGATAGTGTGTCTGTGTGTGCGTGTGTGTGTGTGTGTGTGTGTGTGTGTGTGTGTGTGTGTGTTGGGTGGGGGTGGGTGGGGGGGGGTGGGGGGGGGGGTGTCTTGAGGATCTGTTGTATATGTACTCAGTCGGGTGTATAAAGCAAGGTATGATTTTCTGAGGTGCGTCTCTTTTCAGCTTTTACAGTCATGTACACCGCCTAACCGAACAGGGCGTGAAATTCAATAAGAGTTATTATCCTTTCACGGGCTGGTGGGTTTCAATGGCTCGCGTATGCACCCGGAAGAAAAATCTCGGTGCAGACAGACAGGTGTTTATGACTCACTGTAGGCAAACAGTCTACAGCTTTTTCATGTTACTGTACACCACGCATGCAAGGGCCCATGTGTAACATAGCTGAAATTGTATAGACCACACAACAGCATACTGAGTGTGTGTGGCAGACATGGTCTACCAGCTCTGTCAGGCGTGTGATTGTCATGGGATATTACCCTTGTGAAAATGATGTGTACCTGTGTTGCAAGGTTTGCACTTAATGTTTTTGTTTATACATGTTTTATGTTAGTATGTATATATGTATGTACGTACGTGCGTGTGCATGTGCGTGTGTTTATGTGTTGGTATGTGTTGGTATGTGTGTGTGTCTGTGTGTATGTTTGCCTGTGTATATAACTTGTATGACAATCTGGCACTGCCCTTAAATTATCTTAGTCTACAACTGGCGTGTCTGTGTGTTTGCGTGTGCACGTATATTTGACTTGTTATGTTCCAGAGTCGTGCTTAAACAGAGCCAATTGTATATACAGAGCCAAGTGTTTGCACTGAGCGGTCCCCCCCTGCACAACACAATTCTATAGGCCTTTTGACGCGTGACGTGTGAATGGCGCTGTGAAAGCTTTTACCCAACTCATTGAAAGAGGGTTTGGCATTGAGTCTTGTCAAGCGTGAACTAACATGTTATGTGCGAGACAGAGCATGTGAGCTTTTTCGGAAATCGACTCTGGCAGTATTGAGAGAAACGGTCATGTAAAAGTTAATGACCGTAATTAGTAATTAATTAAGGTCATTAGGTGTTGACAGAGACAATAGTTATAGAGATAAAACAATAGAGTCCCGAAAGATAATCAGATCAATAAGGCCGCATCAGTCATGCTTGTCAGTTTTTAAAATCAACGGGTTGATTCAGAATTAACGGGGGTAAAATTGGGGTCAAAAATATGATATTAAAAAATGATGTAAATTAATGACTGATGCGGCTCTATTGAATTCATTGTCTATCGGGACTCTATTGTTTTATCTCTCCCTAAGCAACCTCCCGATAATTTTAGCTAAGATACTTAGGACGCCGGGAGGGAGTGTTGCGCCACCACGCAGTATGGAAGAATCCCGAAGAAGAGGCGGGTGCCGCTATAACGCCCCTAACCCACCCCCTAGAGACCACTAGGGCCGCCCTCCCTAAGCAACCTCCCGATAATTTTAGCTAAGATACTTAGGGTGCCGGGAGGGAGTGTTGCGCCACCACGATGTCCCCCACCAGCGAGGAAAATGGGAGGAAAAGGTGGGTGCATCCCCTGCGGAGCGGCTTGGTAATGCATAATGCCCTCACCGGGTCCTGTTGCCTGGACTCACAGGAGGAGCCTGGGTCTCTCAATGGTTGGATGGTGACTAACTGCGGGGCAGCCAAAGGAGATCGGATCTTGGTGAGAAATGCCGGGTCGGGCAGCATTTGAACCGAGCCGTCTGTCCGGAACAGCAAACAAGCGGGGCGTGCTGAAAGGGCATGCAGCTCGCTGACCCTGGAGGCAGACGCGAGGGCCAGTAGGAAGCAGGTCTTTCGCGTCATGTCTGGTAGTCTCGCCAACTGGATCGGTTCGAAGCGGTCTGAGTTGAGCCAAGTAAGGACCCAAGGCAGGTCCCATCGCGGCACCAGGGAGCGAAGGGTGGGACGTTGTAGACTGAAGTGGGCCATTAGGTTGGCTTGCAGGTACCAGGGTCGGGTCGTCCCAAATGTCGGTACGTGTCAGCAATCATGGTTAGGTAGCCGCGAATGGTGATGGGCGCTAACCGCTGGTCGGTGAACAGCCAGAGGAAAAAGTCCACCAGCTGAGGAACCGTCAAATCGATGGGGGAGAGGCGCTTGCTGTCACGCTAGGCGCACAGGACTCGCCACTTGCCTTCGTAGACTCGTCTGGTCGAGCTTCTGCGGGCTATAGCGATCGCGTCCACCACCGCACCTGAGAAGCCTCTAGTGGCGAGGGCTTGCCGGACAACCTCCAGGCGTGGAGGAGTCGTTCGGGACAGGGGTGTTACAGTGCCTGACGTGGCTGCTTTATCATCGTGCGTGGGGTGGGAAGCAGTAGCAGGGGGGCCGTGGGGAGGTTCAGGAGGTCGGTGGTCCACGACTGGGTCCAGCAGAACGGGGAAACCAGGAATAGGATCGCGTTGCACCCTGTGAGCTTGAGTAGGACCTTAGCGACGAGCACCGTAGGCGGGTAGGCGTAGGCGACCAGGCCGTCCCATGGGATGGAGAGAGTGTCGACTGCCCAGGCAAGTGGGTCTGGAATCGGCAAGATGAAGAGAGGGAGCTGGTGATTCCATCTCGTCGCGAACAGGTCGATCATGGGGGTCTACCAAGCAGCGCCGATCATCCGAAAAATGTCTGGATGAAGCGACCACTCGGTATGGAGAAGCTGGCCGCGTCGGGAGAGGGAGTCGGCTAGAACATTCAGGTGACCCGGAATGTGCCGCACGCGGAGAGTGATGTCCCGATCTTCTCACCACCGGAGCACCTGGTAGAGGAGGATGTGAGGGAGGGAGAACGGGTCCCGCCCTGCTCTGGATGTAGGCGACGACTGTGGAGTTGTCCGAAAGCACCAGTAGCTCCTGATGTTGTAGACGGGATTCCCACGCAAGGAGGGCTTGCCAGACCGCCTTTAGCTCCAGCCAGTTGATGTGTTGGGTCAGCAAATCCGGGGGCCACAGGCTGGAGGCAGTCGCGAACGACGGAAGCAGGTGTGCGCCCCAACCGGTGAGGCTTGCGTCGACGCAGAGGGACAGTAGGGGAGGTGGCGAGTAAAGGGGAACTCCCGTCGCGAGCCAGGTTGGATCTACCCAACGAAGGACATGAGGATGGAGCATCGGTGGGACCAGAACTGGGGCCTCGAGGTCGGACGTCGAAGGTCGCCAGTGAAGGAGGAGGTGTAGCTGCAGCGGGCGGGAGTAGAGATGTCCTAGGGGGAGCAGATCCGCTGCCGCACTCATCAGTCCCAGAAGCTGAAGCCACTGGCTGGCGGGGATCATCATCTCCTGGGACACCTGCCGCGCTAGATTCGCCAACTTCTGAATGCGTTGCTCCGGAAGCCGGACGTTGTTGAGGTCGGTGCGGAACTCCATCTCTAGGTGCATGAAGTGGCACGACGGAATGAGGTCGGACTTGCCCATGTTGACCAGGAAACCCAGCGTGTCGAGGAGCAGGAGCAGCGCATCTCGGTCTTCCTTTAAGGCGGACTCGGCCTGGTTCCTCAGCAGGTCGTCCAGGTAGTTCGACGTGGAGCTCGAAGACGTCCGTCGGGCTCTGCTACCACAGTGTCGATGCGAGTGAAGACCCAAGGACTGAGGTTGAGGCCGAAGGGCAGCGCGCAGAACTGGTAGACCACACCCTCAAAGGTGAAGCGTAAATAATGTCTGGAGGCTGGGTGCATGGGAACGTGAAGATACGCATCTGAAAGGTCCAGGCTGATGGCAAAGTCCATAGACTGCACTGCGGAGCAAAGTACCCGGGTGGTCTCCATGCGAAAGGACGGCACGACGATGAACTTGTTTAGCGCCGAGAGGTCGATAACGAGACGCCACTTGCCACCCGGCTTGGGCACTATGAAGAGCTGGCTGTAGAAAGCTGGGGAGTCGTGTTGCGTCACCACCTCTGTGGCGGCCTTCCGAAGTAAGGCGGCTACCTTGCTGCACAGGGCCTCGGCTCTGAGCTGGTCTGTCGGTACCAAGGTCCACACCGGCAAATGGCGCAGGGGGGGGGGGGGGGGGGGGGGGGGGGCGGGGGCCGAAAGGAGATTAGAAGTCCCTCGGAGATGGTCGCAAGGATCCACGGGTCGTCCGTTAGCAGCGACCGCCACGCGTCGCTGCAAAGCGCCAGCCTCCCGCCAACAGGAGACCCCGAAGCGGTCGGCACGGGCCGAAGAGGGAGGCAGTCAGTGGGCCCTGCCCCGCCCGGGGCATCGGGCAGGCTTGGGCCAGGTCTTCGAAAGGGGTGGGGGGTGGGGTGGAGGCGAAGCCGGGTAGAGGACGGGTGCGAGGGAAAGCCGGAGCTCTGGGGGGGCAAACGTCCACCTCTGGTGAAGGGACAAGAGTCGGGTCTAGCGGACCGCAGGGCGCGACCCAGGGCTTTGCGGGCTGGCTGAAAGGAGGCTGGGACGGCGCGGCTGGGCCTGATGTCCTTGTTAGCTTCTTTGACTGCAAGCCACGTGGGACCGAAAAGGAGTTCTCCACCGAGGGGCGCCTGACGAAGTTGAAGCTTCACGTCGGTAGGGAGAGGGCAAGTGTGGAGGAGGGCATCCCGATGCAGCAGGTCAGAGTTGGCGGCCGCTGCCATGGCATTGACACAGGTGTGGTAAGCAACACTGTTACCCGAGACCGCCAGGCGAGAGTGACGGATGCCACGCATCCTCGACGCGGTGAACGATGGCTTGTCAGTAGGTCCAAGAATCCCGCCAAGGCCAGAGCGTTACGGATGAGGGTCGCTGTCTGATCCACTCCAAGGAGGAGTGTCTGTCGCGCGGAAGCGCCTGCCAAGGACAGGGCCGGGGGGTCCGGTTTCAGCAGGGGGCAGGCGAAGTTCTGTGCGTGGCCCGCATACCAGGACTGCCGAAAGGAAATGTCCAAATCTGTCGGCCACCTGGGTCCGAGAAGAATCTGGGGGAGCCAAAGGAGCCATGCGTGAGATGCGCGGAGAGCGCGTCGCGTAGGTTGCGGAAGCCCGGCGGTTGGGGAAAAGACTTGAACCTCTTGGTCTGGCGCTCCACGTCGACAAAGGCCGATGCTTTCCTCTTAAGCGGGGGGGAGGGTGGGCAGTCTTCCACAGAGAGGCAAGCCGTGATGAGCCGCACCTCCTCGTCCAGGGCGAGGAGAGTCTCTAACCTATGTCTGACGGAGGACGGATGTAAATCTTCGTCAGCGTGAGAAGGACCGGACCGGGAGGGGTGTCATCTCGAAGGAGAGCAGACACCGAGTCCTCAGGGGCTAAGCTGAGGGCGTCGTCCTCTACACGCAGAGCGCGCGGGGTTAACTCCGCTCCACGATGGTGGGCAAGGCTTACGTCCGCGGTGTCCAGGGGAGCGGTGCCACGCGGGACGAATCAGCGATGGGTCCCGTGAAGAGTTCCGCGACGAGACTGAAGTATGTCGTTGTGACCTGTTGTCCCGCGGAGAGCGGCTCCGGCGGGGGGAGCGGGAACGCCTGGAGCGGGAGTGGCGCCGAGGGTGGTGTCTAAGCGTGGACGCCGAACGCCTAGAGCGATGTGGTAAAGACAGGCGTGCCATGCGAGGGGTCAGTCCCGAGCCCGGAGGACGCATCGTGGTAGGACGAACAGCCGGTGGCGGGTCGTACCTGGAACTCGCCCGCGAGGGCCGGCTAACATCTGAGATGTGACTGGTTGGCAGTCCGTCGGCGAGTTGACCTGTCCCTTAAGCGTGACTGGTGGCAAGTAGCGTGGGTCCGCTCCATTCGTGGACAGGGCAAGTCGTCTCGTAGGGATGCCATGCCTTGCCTACTGCTTCCTGTTGATGAGCGGGAGTGCGTCCGGCGCGCCTGCTCGTCTGGTCAAGGTCCCCGAATGTCATGTCTGGAGTGGGGCGTCGAATCTCCATGCTGACCTCTTGCCTTGGCTGAGAAGGCGGCAGTGACTGGAGGAGCGGTTGGCGGGCGAGTCTCCACAACCTGGTAAGCAGGACTCGTCAGGTCTGTGACGGCTACCGGCACTGGAGCTCGCTCTCGTGTCTTATCTCGCGCCGATACAGGCGGCACAACTGGGTAGAGATCATTCGGCGGGACTGTGGTGGCTACCAGTGCAGGGGCTTTGTCTCGAGGCCTAGCTCGCGGCGCTCGAGGTTCTGCGACTGAGCAGAGACCACTCGACGGGACTGTGGTGGCTGCCGGCGCTAGAGCTCGGGCTCGTGGCCTAAGCCGCGGCGTTGAAGGCTCTACAACCTGGTAAGGGCCACTCGTCGGGTTTGTGGCGCTTACCGGTGATGGACCCCTATCCCGTGCTGGTGTTGGCCATTCGCGGCGGTAGAAATTCCATAGCTGGGTCCACTGTTCTTCCAGCCAAGGGGCGCAGACCAGGCACGGGTGAGTGGAGGCGCAGCCGGAACAGGGTAGGCAAATAGCATGTCCATCACTAGGCCATTGGATCTGTCCACATCGTGAGCAGGTGCGGACTTGCCAACTGCAAAACACAGTGCACAATGAAATGCGAGCGAGCGGGCCCCCGCGGGCCCGCAATACGAATCCACGCGACGACGCGTACAAACGAAGTTAAGTGCACGGCGTATGCCGACGCCCGGCCCTCTACCCCTTCCCTTGAGCGCCAGACGGAGGCAATAACCGAGGTTTTACCTTGCCATAATGAAGAAGCAGGGGAACCCACAAAGGTCGCAGACCAACCAGTCACAGCGGCGAAGCCCAACAGCAATGACGGTCGAAGGCAGGCTCAACCCAGTCCACAGTCCATGAGCGGAGACCACGCAGGCGTCACAAGCACGACTGGTCCCTGAAGCTGGGAACACCACCGCAAATCACAGGAAGCATCCAAGCCTAACACAGGGCACTCCAAGGCTAGCAGTAGAGTGAAGCAGAAAGGTCAGGACACATGATGTGCGTAACACGCTACAGCCAGACCGGCCTCGAGGCGTGTGAGCACAGCTCACAAGGCGACGCTGTCTCGTCAGGTCTAAGCCATAAACACCGACGAGGAAATTCCCACAGGAAAGCGTCCAAGCCTAACACAAGGCACAGCGTAGGGTAACATCTCCAACGAAACACTACGACCACAACTTTACACAGTCCAAAGCTAGAGACACTGATGTACACAACCTTCCACTGTCTAGCTAAGAAACTGACTGGTGAGCCGATGGTCCGCTAAGAAACTGACTGGTGAGCTTCCACTGGGCGCATGCCCGGATGGGATGGAAGGGAGGCTACTCGGGTTACCGCCTAGGCTATGGTGCCCCTCACCTGCCAACACTGCCATATACCTACACAACAATTTTGGCTAAAATTAGTCTAGCTAAGAACCTTTTCCATACTGTAATGTCATCGGTAATGTGTTTTGAGGAAACAAATCTAAAAGTCTACTTGTAATTAGAGCACGGATAATGATGGAAAATGACAGCAGGTTTGTTTATTTAGCTCTTTTCTAAGGTTGTCACTATCACTAGCGGACATCAGTGTTGTCAGTCTCAATAGTATGGCAATTCGATTTGTGTGTTTGCTGCTGTTTGTACTCCGTTTATGTGTGTGTATGGGAAAGAAATTTTGAGCATACTAAGAAGTTTTCATTACTAGTGCACGAAAGGACCTTGCTAATCTGACAGCATGAGCATATTTAGCATTTTTGTTTTGAAAGAAGCAAGCATCAAGATTGAATCTTTCTGGTCTGCAAGGGATTATGGGATGGAAAGTATATCAAACATGTTCATGAATATTAATTTGCTTGCAAGCCAAGATTTGATCTTAATGATTCATGCACTTTTCAAAATGAACACAAAATATTTTCATACGGCAACATTAACAAGCTTCTTATATGTAGTAGTAATGAAAGACTTCTTAGAGTGTACAGATGCTCTAAATTTACATCCTATACACAAACATGAATGAAGAATAGACACCAGGAAACGTGCGAGTTGCTGGACTGACTAGTGAAATTGACGAGATGTCAGCTGGCGATATTGGCAACCTGAGAAAAGAACTAAATAAACAAACCTGCTGGCATCTTCAGAAATTATGCGTGATCTAGTAACAAGTAGAATTTACTCAGTAACACGCACGGTCAGTGTTGATTCTAGGATTTCAGAAAAGGGAGCCCAAAGGCTCCCTCTAATCAAAAAAGGGAGCCCCTCAAGGTGTAAAAGGGAGGCCCTCAAATCGCGTTGCACTGCTTACTTTAAAACGACATATATACACACATTCATACATACATACATACATACATACATACATACACACAAATATCAGTGCTCTCATCAACAAGCACAGAAAACATATCTGCCTCTTTCAAAGCTGACAAAATTCTAGTGTGGATGTCTGTTGCAACACATTTCTGAAAATCCTCCCCAGATGACCTTGAAGAGTATGTGGCATTCTGCCCAACACACAACTTTGACACTGCTTCACAGCCTTAGAGTTTTTGCAATTGGATCAAACTGGGATATTTCTTTATTGCCACGTCCTCTTTTGCCATCCAATACACAGTGCGCATGGCCCCAACAACACTGTCATCTGCACTGGCCCGACTCCTTTGGACAGCAGACTGGGAAGCCTGAGAACAACAAAAAAAAAAACCACCCTCAAGTCTATAAAAATTTTCAAGTAATCCCCTATTCACAAAGTGGCAACATCCACAATTAGCCCAGTTAGTCTAGAACATTTAAAATTTATAAAAGCTGTGTAAAACTAAATCCATCTGTATCTTGAACAGAAAAAAAAAAAAACAATCTCTTTTGGGAAAATGTGAATTTGAAATTTAGGCTTTTCCGTTTATTAAATCCTACAAATATTTTTTGCACTTGGAGTGGAAGTACAGTATTAGATCACACGATGAACTGTAACTTCACTTGCCATGGGGCTAATTGTTGATATTTCCCACAAAGTCACCACTGTACATTGTATTTCACATTATGAGTGTGTGTGTATGTTTCTTTTTTTTAGTTTCACACACAGACAAAAATAAATTTTAATTGCCAAAGACAAAGCAAATCTGTCATTGAGAGAGAGAGACAGAGAGAGAGAGAGAGAGAGAGAGATTTTTTTTCAAACGCACCTGAATGAAGTTTTTCTGCAGAAGTTCCTCTTGTAGAGCATGCTTATGGTCTGCAGTTTGAACATGTCTGTTCAGTGTTGTTGTTCGGTAATTCTTGCATCCTGGCTTTGTTGTAAACGAATTAGTCTTGCTGTGTTTCAGGCACAGAGTGCATATCATGCTGCCATCATCTTTCTTTGTAAGCCAAGGTCTGTCCTTCAACCATGAAACTTGGAAAGTCTTAAACTGTTTCGCCTTAGGCTCACTGGTTTTCGAGGTCGACGGACCAGCCAAATCGTCAGGTTCACTCAAATCACTGTAATCAGTTTTGCCTTCGGCAGTTTTACCGAAAGGCCGAGATGAATCATCGTCCGACTGACTTGACGTAACTTGACCAGCCCTTGCTGTTGAGTCAACCTCGTCTTCGGGGTTATCAGCATTCGAATCAACACATTGTTTCTGCGCCTTCGTGAAAGCGTATGAAAAGAGGGTATTTGAGCGCTTCATCTTCGTTCTGTAGTTCTGTGGACGGAACACGTGTTTTCCTGCTTTGTGAAGCAAGAAACTTTCAAAACCTCTGATTGGTTAACAAGTGACAAAGGTCGTTCTCTCGGCCAATGAGAATCGCCGGCAGAATGCACGTTCGGCTCGGCTCGACTCAGGCCACACTGCACCAAGGCTTTTACGCAGCAGCGGTGCGGCCGCGCTGGTCGTGCAAAAAAGCGTCCAGTTTTGTTTCTTCCTGCGATTCTTTGGCCGCGCTATCGGTGTTTTTTTGCGATTTGGAGCATAATATTGCGAGAAATCGCGCATAACGCACTCTAGAATCAACACTGCACGGTTATACAAAGCACTGGATGTGCTCCTAGTTAGACGAAATCTACGTGCTGAGTCGACACTGATATGCAGTCGTCTGCCATTCATGTGTTTTGTATGAACACCACAATCAGCCACAAAATAAATGTTTTGTTTTGGACTGGGTACATACATTATATTGAGCAACACTTTGCTTGATATAGTGCTGATAACCGACAGATGTGATTACTTGACCCGAGTCAAATGTCCTAGTCTTACGACTCACACTTTGGTTCGGGTCTCGTAATCACATCTTCTTGTTATCGGCATTATATCTCACTTTTTAAAAACACAACAAAACATTATATACAAGACAAAAAAATCTTACCTTGAACGGCTATGAGAGAACTTGGGTTGTGTTTTAGCTGCACATCCTTTCCCTGCTCTTGAAATTTCTTCTCCAAAGCCTGCACAGAGGGATTATAAAAACATAACGGAAAATTGAGGAAAACAATTTGGATTGGCAAAGTAGCAGATAACATTTCTAGTTTCATTTCTTGAAATAATTCTGAATTTTAAATTTAAAAAAAAAAATCATACATGATTGTATTAGATTTTTAGAAAAAAAAAATTCTGAACTTCAGATTCATTAACTCATTTAGCCCAACAGCCATATTTCCCAAATTTTGGAGGCATCATCTAATGACTATGCACCAGTTGCAGGAGATGGATTGACCATTATAATTCAAGGGCAGTGCCATATTAGCTTGGTGCTAACAGGCACCAAGCTAATCTGGCACTACCCTTGAATTATCATGGTTGACCCATCTCCTGCTGTAGTGTGTCAGGGCTGAATGGGTTAGAATGTCAGGCTGAATCAGTAAAACTTTCCAAATCTACACAATGATGTCCAATAAAATATGATATAACAATATTTATTAAATTCTCATAGGGCTGTTTTCTGTCTGCCTATTCAACACATGACCAAGAATAACAGTACAACAATCTAAAACTCAACCATTCCACCACTTAACTAGTCAACTGCTGTATCTATTAATTAATCTGAACCGGACTTGTGGGTAGCTTTATATTCTGGGCTTCAGAAACACACAAGTCAGCTTGGTTTTACATGAAACAGCTTAATAATAATGATAATAATGGCTACTTATATAGCGCTTATCCTAAAATAAGCTCTAAGTGCTTTACAAATAAAGAGTAGGAGTGGAGGGGGCCATGAAGCCAGAGAAACAAAGGATTCTGCAATACACACGCACACACACACAGAAAAACACACAGGTACATAATCATGAAGAACTGAGCTACATTGGGGAATCAAACAAGCAGGTCTTAAGGGCAGATTTAAAGGCAGTAAATGAGGGAGAATATGTAATGTTTATGGGTAGAGTTCCAGACAACAGGTCCAACATGCGCAAAACAACAGTCACCTCTGGTTTTGTATTTACAGAGCAAGACTGATAAGGCATGTGTCACTACTTGAACGGAGGGAGCGGGAGGGAGTGTATAGTTGAAGAAGATCAGTGAGATAGGCAGGGGTAGAGTAGATAATAGCTTTGTAGCTTAGACAGGTGATTTTGTACGAGACTCGTTTGACCGGCAGCCAATGAAGTTCTCTCAGGATAAGAGTGACGGGCTGATGCTGTGGGGTGCGGACGATAAGACGTGCAGCACAATTCTGAACTCACTGCAATTTCTGAATGAGAGACTGAGGGAGGCCAGCTAAGAGGGCACTGCAGTAATCAATGTGGGACAAAACTAAAGCTTACCAGTACCACAATATCAGACACAGCACAAACAGATCTGTGATTCCCAAGCTGATAAACAGCAAGCAAAAGGTCCTTGTGCAGACAATAGCCATAGTTTGACCATGCACAGCAGTGCACACAACAAAAAAGGCCGATGACGGCCCTATAACCTTTTGCCTATCAGGTGTTTTGCATTCACAAGCCTACACGCCTACATAAAGTTTGTACTGTGCTAACCCTTTGACTCCCAGAACTAAAATGACTTCCATTCCAAAGAATGGAAGTCAGTCACTTCTGGGAGGCAAAGGTTAACACAATAATGTGGTCTGACTTAACCCTTTCATTACTAAATTCTCTGGTTCATGAATACCATGGAGTACTGCTTTTATAAAGTTCTGTATTACCCCTGCATACTAGTTTAGCGACTAGAAAAATACCAAAATACAGTAATGTATGGGAAAGGCTGATAGCGGAGTACCCATCCACCTGAGATACACATAACCATATATTGCTGTGATGGGCTTTGGAAGGGCTACACATTGACGTCATGTGTAAGTGTTGTGTGGTTGATCTGGTGACACAGGTGCAAATATGTGACAAAATAACAGTACATTAACAACACACACCTTTGAAGCATGCAAACATGCATGAAAATGGGTCCAAAAGTGTTTGCATGCTCTTACCGTGATAACGATGCGTTGGAAACTCATAATCCAAACTTGTGACTATGTCACTGTCTGTTTATTGCTGTCACATAGCAGTGTCCGCAATGCACACACAGGTGTCAAAAATTAAAAAAAGTAACTGTAAAAGATCCATTATTACATACACCTTGATTGTCCATGCTTATGCATACACTATTACAGTTAATGGGAGAGTGAAGATGAAATTACTACACTGTTATACGCTGTCATACACTGTCACACACTGTCACACACTGTCACCACTGTCACCCTGTATTTACAGTTGTACCTGTGTGTGGTACACAAAAAAACAGCTGTTGTCATTACAACAAAGGTACACATCACATTTCCGGCACATGATAACAGATTTGCACCTCTTGTACGAGTTCTCGGCACAGCTAACCCCTGGGTTTGCGTCCCTGTAGTGGGTGTGTCGCTTGTAGCACAGAGCACATCCATGGTCACGGCCCTCCCTTTTGACAGGTAAGTGGTCAACTTGGTCAAGGCGAGTCTCGTTGTTGCTGGCGGCACAGCAGGGATGGCCGATGGATGGTCGCTGTAGATGATAGTCAGCTACCAACTTGTGGGCCAGGTCCAGCCTGAAGCTCAGGTAGTCTCTCTTGCGCCTGTCAGCATGAAGCAGCCGTCCCCTGTGTGTCACCTGGCCCTCGATCAGGTAGGCATTGTACATGCTGGTCTCCAGCAGCTTCCATTCTATACGTCTATACCACTTCATGGTTCGCTTGCTTTTGTTGATTCGCATCATTTGATCAAGTCGATCGACGCCACCCATGAATTGACTATAGGCTGCTGCTGTCATCAGGCATGGAAACTGCACTGGTGTCCCGTCCTTTTGTCGACATTGTGTCGTCAGGCCTTATTCTTCAGGTGCATGTGCTGTAGAGACATAGTACATGACACGCTCATCTTTTCAAGCTGTAGCCACCGTGCCCCTACATTCTCGCCACTCTGTATGCCCGCAATCGAAACGCCTTATGTCACGCTGTGCCTTGATCAGAGTATGGGGAAAGCTGATGTGTTCAGGGTGCATCGTCCCACACAGGTAAATACCTTTGCTAAACAGATAGTGAGCGAGAACAGGTGAGGTGTAAAAATTGTCAGTGAAGATAGTGCTCCCCGAATTTTGCAAGCTTTGGGTCAGGCCGACAATGCCTTTGGAGCTCAGTCCAAAACTTTTGTTGACCTGGTCACCATGGCGGCCCACATACACCTCAAAATTGTAGCAATATGCAGTGACACTATCCACCGCTACCCACACCTTGATCCCAAATTTAACCCATGCAGTCAAATTTAACCCGTTTGTCTTTCATGTATTGCTTGAACGACAGCCGCCCTTTGAATGGTACCATTGATTCATCCACTGTCACTTCTCGGTGAGGTGTACTTTCTGCCATGAATGAAGTGCTGATGGTGTCAATCATGTATCAGATCTTGTAGAGCTTGTTGTTGTTGTTGACAGGTGCTGACGGGTCACAATAGTGCACGTAGTGACGGATTTGGGAAAAACGATCTCTGCCGAACACCTTAGCAATGTTAGTTCCAAGCATGTGGTACTTGGAGCCTGTGTACCAGTACAAGTGGTCTATGTCTAGTTTGACGATATCCATCATAATGATCATGCCGTAGAAGGCCTTGATGTTGGGCACTGTCACATCTGTCCACTCCCCTTTGTTGTTGTCCGGGTCCTCTCTCCTCTTTGCTGCATTGGGTTTGTGTACGTTGTGATCGTTTTGAACACACTCTCAGAGTAGAAGAGGCCAAAGTACCCGGACGCACTGACAGATGTGTCAATTACACCTGTTGGACCTGCCCTTGAATGTCACCGCTCAGGTGCAACATATGGTCCTACTATCCACTCAAATTGTGGATTTCGGAACCACAGTGGCATATTGTCATCATCAAGTTCATCACCACTTTCATCGTCAGCATCACGACCATTATCGTTGTTAGTGTCTTGTCGCACAACACACACAATATCGGCCCTTTCCTCCTCTGTCAACTCAACTAAATCCATCTTTCCAAAATTACCTCTATCCCAAAACTCATCATCACTAAATTCATCACTGTCATGGTCACTCCCTTCTCCCTCCGCCATTTTCGCAAACACAACCAAAGTTCTGGAAGGAATTTTTTATATAAACTCTGCATCCTGTTTCCCAGGCCCTGAGCCAGCTATGACACGCCTCGCGGTACCATACCAGCGCTGTCAAGGTTGCCGCTAATCCAGTAGCCACTCCAGCAGGTAGTGAGGATTTCGAACATGGCTTGCGCAAACCGCTTAAGCGGGCAGCTGTACACAGGGGAGCAGAAGCTGCGGCCCCGCTATACTGTGCCATAAGCAGAGGGGCGTTTCCCATCCCCGCTGTAGCGGGCGTCAGTAATGAAAGGGTTAACCCTATGGCTGCTGATAGCGCTTTTCAACAAGGTGCTTCCTGCAGGTATAACCTGGACAGAAAGTGCTACCTACAGCCAAGGTAACTTAACTCATTCTGCCCACAGCACACCACAGCAAAATATGGCTCGACCATGATAGTTCAAGGGTGGTGGCAGAATAGCTTGGTGCCTACAGGCGCCAAAGCTATTCTGCCACCATCCTTGAACTATCATGGTCGATCCGTCTCCTGAAATGTAATGCAAAATGTAACTCCAAAATGTAATTATTTCGTACCTCGGGCACAAAAAGTTAATGGCTCCCAGGTCTACCACTACACGTGTCTGACCTGTATCACTTACCTCCATATGTGTCAAGTCCTTGTCCCAGCATCCAGCATTGGACACAACATAAAGGTAATCGTCGACGCTGTTAGTGACAATCAGGTCATCCAGAATACCACCCTGTTTGTTAGTGAAGACTGTTAGAGTCCCCGTGTTCAGCTTAAAAAGAAACATCAAGAAAAAAAGAGATATATATATATATATATATATATATATATATATATATATATATATATATATATATATCATAAGTGAGATCATAACAATCAGCCAAAACTGGAGGAAAAAAGTTTCAAGATGTTGTTCTACAGTGTAAATATTCAGTCCCTAAAATGATGACACTACAGACAGGCACATGACAAGTGAATTCGCATAGTTGGCACTGGAAATAAAAGCAAAACTTCACCCCAAAATGTGAACACAAAGTATATACAGTAGAATCTCTTTTGAACGGTCACCGAATTTTAGTCACCTGCTGTTTATGGTCACTTTCACGATGTACAGACAATGTTTACTATAAAAAGTACCTTGATTGTATGGTCATCTGCAGAACGTGATTAACGGTCAGTGTATTGGAGCCAAAAACACCTGAAATTTACGGTCATGGCCAGACTGGCACGGTAAAGCCTTCACAAATGACGGGTCAATGACAGCAGACTCTACATCTAGCCAGCTGCCACACACTGAGACAAAGCCCAGATGTGTCATTACACAATAACGGACGTGCCATCAGCTAGGCGGCTGTGTGAAATGTTGCGCTATCTAGCCGACCATGTCCACATCTCTTTTTGGAGTCGTTAACTGTGCGGTCACACAATTTTCCTAAGTGACTGAAATCTGACTGCTTTCACCCTGGGCAAAAACTCTCACACACCTCTATAGATGGAAGGGGCTCATAAGAACTGAGTGCGTACGTGTGCAAACGCACGTCTGTACAACAGGCCTACATATCCGTTCCAGCTCTCTTACACTAATACAGTGTGTGCTGTATAACAGTGCCGAGATTGACTTGTACTTGTAGGCCTGTGGATTGATATTCCGACTCATGTGCCCCTGCAGGGGCTCATGAGAATGTAGCGTGTACATATGTAAACGTGTGTGTCTTTGTGTTAATAAAAAAAAAAAACTACCAAGTGAGTAGGATAAAGCACTGTCAAGGGAGAGAAGTGTGCATGATAGACCAATGATCATAGATCTACTTTGGTCCAAGCACACAAAAAAAAGATAGGAAAGAGGGGGTGCGCTAAGTAAGTGACTGAAAGCAATGCATATGGAAGCCCCCCCCCGAAGGGGGGCGTATCACATATCCCACTGTTCCAGCCACTCAGTGCATGGAAATTTAAATCTAGACTGCCAGTGCTTGTAATTTAGAAAAAACTACCAAGTGAGTAGGATAAAGCACTGTCAAGAGAGAGAAGTGTGCATGATAGACCAATGATCAATGGCAGTCAACCCTTTCGGTCTAGTTTTTTACTACAATTTAGACTGCAACCCCTTCCCCCTTTTTAGTAGGTTCTCTCTTGGGGTGCATGGAAATTTAGCTCTAGGTGGAGGCATGGAATGTATGCCTCCGCAGAAACCACAGTAAAATGTGGTCTTCTTTGCAGGTAGGCAGAAGTTCCTTCTCTTCCTCCAGTATTGCCGATGGTGTGCTGAAGAGGTCGCCAAGACCGAAACAGCTGTCCACACCGGCTCAATATCTGGACCCCCACTTGGGGGACCTAGATTTAAATTTCCATGCACTGAGTGGCTGGAACAGTGGGATATGTGATACGCCCCCCTTCGGGGGGGGGCTTCCATATGCATTGCTTTCAGTCACTTACTTAGCGCACCCCCTCTTTCCTATCTTTTTTTTGTGTGCTTGGACCAAAGTAGATCTATGATCATTGGTCTATCATGCACACTTCTCTCCCTTGACAGTGCTTTATCCTACTCACTTGGTATTTTTTTTCTAAATTACAAGCACTGGCAGTCAACCCTTTCGGTCTAGTTTTTTTGTGTTAATAATTTTTGGAGACTGATGTGTCTCCAGAATATTAGCTTCCATAAATTTCATGACTCGTGAGTAAAAAAATCGTGGCATCAAAACGAAATTAGCGGTTGTCAGTTCGTACTGAAATGAGCGACTTGCCAGTTTCTATGCGCCAACCACCGACTGTGATGTCATTACTAACAATTTCATGCTACACAAGCTGGTGCTTAGCTGAGGACAAAATGATGAGAAAAAGAAAATGGTCATAACATAAGCCAGAAAAAGTGCAATGCATTTTTCCTCCATCCGGTAATTATTGAAACAATATGCTGATCGGATACTGACCCTAGCTTGTGTCAGGGCCACGCCATCCTTATACTGCCACCGCCCCTCCTTTCCTGTTTGTTAAGAGGTGAACACAGCAGCGGCACACATCGACATGCTTTGCTCTTTCTCCCTCCCTTACTACTAGTACACACGAACATAATTTTCTTTTCTTTCATCACATCCATGAAAGTCTAAAATTTTGCCCACCAGCCTTTGGCTAGTGACTTCCAAGTTTTACTAGCCAAACTGAAAATGTTACTAGCCAAAATTTTACTACTGAAAATAAGCCCCCCAACTCAACAATATAATGTACCACAAGTGTTTGACGCTAAATGTTAGAGAGTGTTTTCTGCCCAGAAATAACTGACAAAGTCCCCATGTAAACTGTGGTGTAATTTTTTTTATTTATTTTTTGTAAGTAGAGCTGGGCTTCTGTTTGCACAACAGGATAAAGGGTCTGTAGACCCCCAGGCATAAATTTGAGAGGGTACACAGACCCCCATCCTAGCATTATAGAGGGTCTGCAGATTTATTTAAGAAAAACTGCATCATCTGTATGTTCCTTAAAATAAATTAACTCATTTCGCTCTCTCCTCTTTACATGTGTTGTGACAGTGTGTGTGTGTGTCCTTTCCATGATACTGATTTTTTAACTGGTGAGCTATCGCGCAAAAGCCTGTCTCCCTCGCTCTCTCACACACAGAAAAACGTATATCTATTTATTTATTTGTATGATCGTTTGATAATGTATTGTAACAGAGAATATTGCATTTTCTGCTGAACGCGGCAGATTGGCAACCAAAGTGTGACTTGTCTAAACTCTGTGTGTGTGTGTGTGTGTGTGTGTGTGTGTGTGTGTGTGTGTGTGTGTGTGTGTGTGTGTGTGTGAACTGATGTACTTAAAAGTTTGTTTCAACCCATTTAACCACTCAGAAAGACGTGTTTCTCCAATTTTTGCCTCATAACTGTGTACCAGAAGATGGATCGAGCACGATTAAAAAAAACTGACAGTTTCTGTTCAAATTTCTGGACTTGCTTTTTGAGTTTGCCTCAGTGCTCATTGCGCATGCCATTCGAGTGCCGTCGTGCTTTAGCCATGGAAATACACGCAGCACAGCCATGATCTCTGAAAACTGCGTCAGCGGCGGTGCCACACACGGCCCAGGGGTATCATTTCTGGTACTGTCGCTTGTCGATGGAGATGGTGGTGTCGAAGTGCAAATTTCTTCTTAGCGATTATCAAGATCAGACGGTGCCGGATTGAAGAATCCGAAGCATTCCAGCTTCCTTTGCTTTTTCTCCGCCATGTACAACTTCGTTCAAGCTCGAAAGTGAAACGCACGATGCCGTATCCCATAATAGTATATATGGTGACATCACAGCAAGTAACGCGTTCAACATGTAACGCGCACTTTGTAATAACATGCTGACACCACACATAAACTAACAGTTTGCCCGCCCTGTTACACTCGCACGGACCCCGGCGTTGGGTCGATTCTGAACGCAGCCGCAACTGAGCGAGCGGCTAAACGAACCAATTCATCACTAAAAATAGAATGACTGTCACTGACCTCCGTTATGGTACGCACAGTTCGAGTGACGTTTTCGGCTACTGCTGCAAAGTGATGTTAGAGGCGGCTCGCGGTGGTAGGTCACGCGCTGGCATACCTGATGTATGGCTGGCTGTTAGCCGTTGGATTGGAAAACGCACACGAGCGCACTCGCATTTGGCGAGTGTTTTTTTTTTTTTTACTCGCCAAAAAAAAAAAATTCACTCAGCATGGCGAGTAAATTACTCGCCATTTTCAGGTCTGCATCACAGAAGATAACGAAACATCGGCATCATGTTCATGTATCACTCTTCACAGAAGCATGAAGAGGTCGACAGTGGTCGCATTTTGGTGGTGGCACATTCATATTTACTTGTCTGAGTTTAACAAGCATGCCTAGGTCCATTTCCATTAAACTTCCCGTGAACGGTCACCTGCTGTATACGGTCACTTTTTCATAGGAGGTTCTACTGTATATTCATATATTGACTTACTGGAAGTCCCTTGATGTCTCCAACCACAAGTCTTTCCATGAAATCAAAGCGGTCAGCACCAAGAACATGTGTTTTCAACATATGCCCAACATCGAATATGCCAACAGATCTCCGCACCTGTTTTGCAAAAAATAAATAAATAAATAAATTTTACAAAAATACAGACAGCATTAATTATAACTATTTTTATGCACTTTTTCTTTAGAAAATATTCTCTTTAATATACATAAATCTGAACGAAGAAAGCAGTAATGGTGCACTGTCAACAAAATTATAACGCTGGTTGAACAAGTTTTGTAAAAATCCTGATAAAAACTAAAATTGTGCCCCCCCCCCCCCCCCCCCCCCCCCCCCAAAAAAAAAAAAAAAAAATTTTTTTCATATCATTTGCTGACGTGACCCTTGACCTTTCCAAGTTAGCATGCATAGGAAGGTCCTACCATCTGGTATCTCTGTATTAGGTGTGGGATGAAATTTGTAACCAGTATTTTATTAAAAAAACTTTTTTGGGGTCAGAAAATGGCTATTTTTTACCTATTTTCTGAGCTCTTGACCTTTCCGTGAAATCAACCAAATTAGTGTACATAGAAAAATCTTACTATCAGGTATCTTTTACCAAGTTTGGGTTTGAAGTTGTAAAACAGTATTGAGAAAAAAAAAATCAATTTTGTCAAAATATGGCAATTTTTAACCTATCTTCTGATCCACTGTGACCTTGACCTTTGAGAGAGGTCGCTCAATTTGGTATGTTTAGAACGGTCTTGCCACGTTTGAAGACTCTGGTTTGAATAGTCTCCAAGAAAATGCCAACATTAAAGTTTATTTTTGGACATAAAGTGAAACTTATGTTTCCTATAATTAGGCATAAATTTACCCTGTGTGATTTCAACAAATCCAACCAGTATACATGCATTTGTGCTGCTGCTATTCCATCCAGATTTTTCAGGGGGGTGGATTCAAGTCTTTGTAGATTTATGCCTGTGTAGATTTACACTCTGAAGACTGCACTCACAGCAGCACAAATTTACACTAGGTGGATTCAACCAAAGTTTATCTTGATGGGTAGATTTATACCCAAGCATGGCGAAGCTGACCCCTTCTGCCCAAAAATCAAATCAGTTCAATTTTTTTTTTCAAGCTGGCCAAAATGGCCACATCAAAAGTAACAATTTACAAAAAGTGCACAGACATGTAAGTGTTCCTCTGAAATGGTGGTCTTGTAGTGAAGTGGCATTTCCCATCCTGCAAACGGCACCATCTTCCCACCCTGCTCCACATGGAAATCGTATATCACTGTCCTCCGCAACTTCTCCTTGAAAAAAACCACAACATCAACAGTGTTATGTGTAGAGTCGTAGTCTTAGTGTGATATCAAACCAGACGCACGCACGTAAGGTTCTTTTAAAGAAACTCCACTCAGCTGCAACCTGTCACACATGGCTTAAGGATGTAGACCACACTGGAGTAACAGTTCCAACAATATTTTATTGCAGCGATGCGATCTCCACACAATGCATTCACAAATGCACCAACACTTATACAATGTCTCCTATACAAAATGTCAACACTTCTGACATAATGCGTCTCTCATACAATGTACATCACTATACACTGCATAACTCCATCACTGACAATGTACCACGATACCTTGCGTATCTCTCTCAATGTCAAAGTGCCTACGATACACTGCAATTCTCTACAACTGACAATGTACACACACGCTTCTAAACAGTCTTTTATAGTATCTATCAGGCTTTCCAGAATAATCCAGCAAATTCATACAATGCAACCAATCAGAATGGAACATGTAACCGAAACTCATAAATATTGATGAAAAAGAACTTTCTAGAATAGACTACAAAATTCGACTGCTAATTTCAACCCCAATTTTGGGAAATCCCAGTGTGTAATGACGTCACACACAAGAGTACGCTACACAGTTCCCAACCTTGCCCGAATTCTCCGGAAGTTTCACGACTTTTTGTAACACATACTGGCTGCTAACTTCATGTGTACAGAAAACAACGCGACTACTCGGACGGCTCCTATAATCTTCGGAATTCAACTCTGTGCATCATAACATAGTTAATTCTGCTCTCCGTGCAAACGATAGCAAATCTTACTAAAAAAAAAGGTACGTGATTCGTATTCATGATAGCTCAAATAAATATCAGATCGTTTCCTATGATTTCCTATGCATGCTCTCACAGAACAACACAACCACAATCACGGTCTGGTATGGCAGTGCGTCTGCACGGGACAAACACAGACTGAACCGTGTTGTCAGGACAGCATCTAAAATAGTCGGCAGAGACATGCCAAGTCTTGACAGTGTATACCAACAGCGGCTGCTTAGACGTGCAGGTCTTATTGCACGCGACACTACACACCCGGCTAACTGTCTCTTTAACCTGCTTCCGTCTGGTCGCCGCTACTCTGCTCTCAAAGCACGGACAAACCGTTTTAGTAACAGTTTTTACCCTAGTGCTGTCCGAGCCCTTTCAGTGCTATAAGCGTGCGATGATGTGCTCTGTGGGCCGATCATAGTTTCATTGCCGAGGACTGATGTTTTCGTGAATGACTGAGTGAGTGTGCGTATGTGTATGGTATTGTGTGGCCGGCCTACAGAGCACCTCGCCCTCGCCCATCCCTTGTGCTATCCCCTTGGTTGTTGGTGGCGCTTTTGGTCGAGTTGACTCCACGAGTCTCCTCCCCGGCAGGGCGCGCCCCCGATGGTCGAGAGAATAGTGCATATCAGTATTAGCCTAGTCACTTACGATATATATTAACTAGTGATCACTAAATTAGTGACATATTTACTCTATGATAGTCTGTTTTCATTTTAAACGATATACCTTTAATTAATTTAGACTTTTTAGATTAATAGGCGTGTGTGTTGTGTCAGTGTGTGTGGGAAATGAGCGTGGGTGTGTTAATGGGTACGCATTGGGTTGTGAGATTAGTTGTTCAGTTTTAAAGTTTTGACAGTGTGTGTAGAGCATTGAATTGTGTGATAGAGTCGACTGAGATGTTTGTAATTGTAACGACACCAGCACACATTCCTATGCTTTATGTCTTAAGGCAAATGGCAATAAACAGTATTATTATTATTATTATTATTATTATTATTATTATTCATCATCATCATCAGTCCCTTGCCCGAACTGGGCGTTGGGGGGACTGAAAGGCAGCAGCAACAGACAGTGCTCTCCACTGAGTTCTATTTTGGGCGGTGGCAAGCAAGTCTGGCATCTCGAGTTCGGTCCATTCTTTTATGTTTGCGACCCAACTCTTTCTCTGACGACCTCGCCGACGACTTCCTTCGAGAGTGCCTTGGAGGATAGTCTTGGACAAGGTGTTGTGTCGGGTCACGTGGCCAAACCAAGCAAGCTTGCGCCGTTTCACGGTTGCCAGAAGGGGTTCATGTGGGCCCACCAGGGAAGTGATTATTATTAACAAACAGATAAAGGCTGGTTTAGAAATGTGATTGTGCACATAATCTGCAAGTGTTGCACAATGCCATTCCTCACCGTTGTTCAATTCCAAAATGTGTTTTTCTTTTGCAAGATGGAGGAGGGAGGAAAAGGTGGAGGGGAAGCTGGATTTGTCAAACATTTGCAGTGCTGGTGGTGCAAACAATTTACATTGTTTTTGCTGAAGCAAAATGTTCATGAAACATTTGTAATCAAATAAAAACAAGATGGGATGAACCATAATCCACAAAGTCTCTTCTATATGAGAGCCATAACCCACAAAGTCCCATTAACATGTGAGCTGTCCTCACTGTCAAGGGTCTCTACCTGTTGTCTTTGACCCGATTCTGATGTTGTAATATCTCCTACTGAAAAAGCCTCGGAGATGTCCCAATTTGTTAGTGAGCTCTATAAGGGGCACAGTGCATAAGCACCATTGGTTTGAAAAACATCGTCATGACGTAATATTAGTTTTTATGTCTTTTTATATTTTACTGATAAAAATTTCACTTTTGCCTTCTAGATGAGAAAAATGGTGACAAAACTAAAATTGCACAGTACAATTTTGGTCTTGCTATACTCTTGTGTGAAGCGAGATATGATATTCTACTGTACATGTGCATGCTCGGACAGTGCGTTGATGTGCATGTGTGTGAGTGTGTAAAGTGTGTTTGTGTAATGTGTGTGTGTGTGTGTGTGTGTGTGTGTGTGTGAGAGAGAGAGAGAGAGAGAGAGAGAGAGAGAGAGAGAGAGAGAGAGAGAGAGAGAGAGAGATACGTCAATGTCTGTGTGGCGATGTTGTTGCTGCTTTTACTCCATCGTCACTGTCCGATTTACTCCAGGAGTCAAGGTTTTTACTTTTAAATTGTTTCTGAATCTATAGAATAATTTTCACTGTTTAAAAGATACAAAGCTGGCTAATGAACGCATTCAATGGCTTTCTCTATACAAAATTTCAAGTGAATATGACAACATGAGGATTTCATCCCATGTCTACTGTATTGTTTGGAGCTCACAATCGTTCTTCTTTTAGGAACATTCAGAGTTGTTCATATTTAAAGCTTATCCTTCTGACCCATTCCCCTCCTCTCTAGCCCAGCCTCTGATCAACACACACAAATAGAGAGGGGGGATATGGGAGTTTTAGAGAATCTTCTTTGGCCCTCATTTTTCTATGTTATTCGCTCACAAAAACGCACACGACCTTGCCTTTCCTTTTTCTCAAATTCCTTTTATTTTTCTCTGTAATTAGATATATA
>BTPG01000003.1:172744550-172777050 GCA_036245525.1 Semisulcospira habei
ACTCACGATTGCCAGGCATGTTCCGCACAGAACTGAAATAATAATAAAATAATAATAAGAAAAAATAATTAAATAATGATACTGATGGTAAAATTAACAATATAAAATAATGATAATAAAAATAATGGTCATAATAATAAATAATAATAAGAAATGAACTAAATATTTAATGGTAACTTTTAATAATAATAATAGTGAGTTCTTAAGCCCCTTCACTGCCGGGGAAAAGTGAACACGATTCAGCTGCAAAAGGCATAGATCCTCATGAGCCCCCGCAGTTGCGGGGGCTCATGAGGATCTATGCCTCTTGCCGAAAACAGTGTGTATCCATGCTTCTTGGACGGCTGGGGATCTTTAGCATTGATTTAACTCTTTCGAAACGTGCCGCATCCGGATTCGCGGCGTAAAACCGCGAATCCAGATGCGGCACTTCAGTCTCGAAAGAGTTAACAAAGAGTTCAAAAACATAGTCTCAGTGTCTCCACTAAAAGTGAAGGTGTTAAGTCGTGAGACGTGATTGTATTGTTGGTGAAGGACAGAACAGCATCGTTAAACCGTGATTCACCACTAGCACAAAGTGAACGCGTGTGACTGTATTGTTGGTGAGGGACAGAACAGCATCGTTAAACCGTGATTCACCATCACTAGCACAAAGTGAACGCGTGTGACTGTATTTTTGATGACGGACAGAACAGCATCGTTAAACCGTGATTCACCACTAAAAAAAAAAAAAATTGACCGCGTATTTTGCGTTCAGTTTTTTTTTAATGCAGAGATTACCCGTAACATATTTGCTTTACAAAACGGCGTACACAACACCGGAGTCACACGGCTCGGGAGGCCGTAGTGTGACACGCACGATCTCAGTGTGTCTTTCGCATTTGTAGATTTCCGGCAGTGAAGGAGTTAACCCCTAGTTTATGCAGCTACTGGTGGCTGCCAGCAGGACAAGAAGTCCATTTTTGTGAAAAAGAGAGTTTTTTATTGCATTACATTGAAAATTTCGCTATTCATAAAAAAATTACTTTGGTGTGATGTCATCGAATGGCAGTAATGCACGCGGTAAATTCCACTGAGTTCACACATGCCTGCCTTCCATTTTTCGGAAAAGCAAATTTTTCATTGTATTTGAAAAGCGAGATTTTCATTGTAATACAATGAAAATTTCGCTTTTCACAAAAATGTACTTCCTGTCTGATGCCTTCGAAGGGCGGTAATCTTCTGGAGTAATGTGCGCGGTAAATTCCAGAGTTCACATATGCCTACTTTCTATTTTTGTGAAAAAGCAAGATTTTCATTATATTTCAATAAAAATCTCGCTTTTCAAAGCGATATTTTCATTGTAATACAATGGAAATTTCGCTTTTCACAAAAATGTTCTTTTGTCTTAGTGCTTTCGAAGGGCGGTAATCTTCTGGAGTAAAGTGCGCGATAAATGCCAGAGTTCACGTATGCCTACCTTCTGCTGCAAGTGTGACGTGATTTGAGTTCTGAAGTCAGACTTTTTCTTTCGATGGCATCGCTCGGCGCAACATCCAGCTCATCGGATCTCGTCATTTTCTTGTAGTCGGAAACTTGCACTCCCACCAAGACTCAGTGTGACCACTGACGTGCCCCGGCCTAAGACTATCGTCCTGTGTCTTTGCAAGCAACTTCAGTGTTTTGTTTTCAAATAAAAATCGCAGATATTGAAGACTTGATGAATGGATCAATATTCTCTCTCTTCTTTGTCACAGTCTGACTTCTTTCACAGTTGCTGTATAAAACTGACTAGTAGGCTACTTTCTTGGAAGAAGGAAAACTGTTACTCTAGTAATGATCACACAGACTGTGCGACTTAATACGTCAGATTAAAAACCTACAATCCTCATAGAGCTTTCAGATTCGTTTGCTGAAGACTATGCCGATTGAAAGAGGTGGAAAGCTGTCAAAACTGACACCGGCTGCTAGCTGGTGATCTTATTTTAAATATCATCCTCCCTTTATTCTACTTCCTCGTCCCGGATCACCATGTGCGGAGATAAAAATCATCTGAATTAACTGGACTTAGATTTCTATCCAGCCGCCTGTGCCGGGAAAAGCAGATTGCCTGATGATAGTTCAAGGGAGGCGGTCGAATATGATGGCGGCTTCTTCGTCGATAGTGCCTGATTAGATTGACCTCTGCAGAAGAGCCAAGCCGCTAATCGGGCACTGACTTTGAGCGATTTCGGACGACCCGCCTCCCGCCGCGACTGGCGACGGAATGGAAAGACGTTATCGATGCACGCCCTGGTTTCGCAGGAACCTGAAACTACCGGCATGTGCATTTTCCATAGTTCGATAATGCGGAGTTTCTGACACCTAATTATAAGCTGCCACATTAATGAACCCCTTAACTGCTGAGGCAAGGCGAAAAGCTGCCCATCTGCAAGAGACATAAATCCTCATGAGCCCCCGCAATCGCGGGGGCTCATGAGGATTTATGTCTCTTGTTAGTCCTGTGCACTTTGTGCCCAGTTTTAGTCACGCGAATGTCGGTCAGTGGTTTCACTCAGACGCGGAAACCGTGATCACTGGCAGGGAAGGGGTTAAGTTGTGCAGCAACTAGAGGCATAGATTCTCATGAGCCCCTGCAGTCGCAGGGGAATCTATGCCTCTTAGCCTTAAGGCAGTCGTCCCCAACAGTGTATGAATCTAACCTATGGGGCAAAGGCTGAGGTTCACGTCTGCACGCTACATGCAGAGACGGATCTGGGGGAGGGTGGGGGGGGGGAGGGATGTCCAGGGGTTCCCCCCCCCACCCCACCTCACCTCCGCCTCCCCCACCCCCATCCCATACCCTCAGCCCCAAATACTTTAAAATAATATGCCAAAGCCTCTTTTCCAAGTTTGGAAACACCCCCTTTAAAAAGGTACCATCTCCTTTCCGCTTCCCCGCTCCCCCCCCCCCCTACCACTCCCCTCTTCCGCTTTTCGATTTTTGTGCTATTTTTCGGCCATTGGCGGAAAGGTCCCACAACACAGCTGCCTCCCTCCCCCCCACCCTCCCGCAGGGCACAGACATTCCCCCCCCCCCCCCTCTTTTTCCGATGATTTGGCAACAGGAAAGAATGGCTTGTCATCTGGGCTAATGTCAGCTAAAGGCATCCGAAAACGAAAAATTGGAAACCCCCGTGGGGGAAGGAATGGATCCGCCCCTAACATGTATTCAGTCTCGACCGCCCCATAACTTACTCAAGTGAAAGAGGTCTTGAGGGTTTTAACCTGTGCGTAAAAGTGGGAAATTTCCACTTTAGATGAATGGGAAATTGACGTAGGGGTTTCGACTGACCAATCAGCGCGTCTGACGTTTAGAGCGGATTCGATCTTTCCTTTATGGCCATATAAGGCAAAACCCAAGTATAAAGGGCGCCTTGTAGGTTTACCCTCCTGCACTGAGCCGAGACCGCGACATCACGGCGGCTAATCAGCTTGTTCAAAACTACGCATGCAAAACAAAGTGTTGTCCATGCATATGGTAGGAGCTGATTATCCGCCGTGATTTCGCAATCGTTCGTTGTTCAGCAAACGAAACCGCACTACTAACTCTCTTTGTTTTCATCCCTACGTCACACGACCAATCCCTTTAGCGCAAACTGTACCACATGACCGAGCTACAAAAACTCTTGTAGCGACTAATGGCGGACTTTTTGTAGCCCTCTTTCTGACGCGTCTTGGATGCCAGTATTGTTCTATAACAGATCACCAAAACGTTCTAGAGTAAAAAAAGTTGCTTAGTGTTGTTCGAAACAACAGGCACACTACTGAAGTCGGCAGCGTCATGAAACGATTTAAAATCATAAGTCTATGTATATTCCTTTGAATTCAGTCATGTCTGGCGTGATCCAGTTCGGAAGATTTCTTGATGATTTCATTTACGAAAATAGTGGAGGAATGAAAACAAATACGTTATTGGTAGCAGGGGCTTGCTGCACGGACCCTCGTAGGCCTTCCGCCCAAAGGCACCATTGTACCCCTCAGGCCTTCGGCCTTCGGGGTACAATGATTCCTTTGACCTCCCTCAGGCCTACAAGGGTCCTTGTAGCAAACCCTTGCTGCCAATAACTTATATTATACAACGCGTACTCTTTTCCTGACCATGTGTTACAAGACTGTCTCAGTTCACGTGCGGTGATACGGGTTGTGCGGTCTCCGCCGCAGTTCTGACTGCTCCGGCGGTATTGCAAAATGCCACAGAACGATCAGCTACTGACCCTGTGCGCATAAAGTTAGCGTATATGGACATGCTCTTGGTAAGAAAGGGTTAATAGATGAATACTAGATAACAGGGCCAACTTGTAAGTTATGAATTTAACCCCTTCAGCCCTGACGCACTACAACAGGAGATCGGGGTCGACCATGATAATTCAAGGGTAGTGCCAGATTAGCTTGGCGCCTGTCAGCGCCAAGCTAATCTGGCACTACCCAGTCCCTTGAATTATCATGGTCGATGATCCAATTCCTGCAACAGGTGCATAGTCGTTAGATGACGCCTCCACAAAATTTGGGAAACACGTGCGTCGGGCTGAATGCCGAGTTAAATGTCCGAACGTAAAATGAAAGATGTGACTTTGTTGCTCGTCTTCTCCTTTGCACGTTGGAAAGTGCGTTGCACGGAAAGTATACGGAGAACCCGTTGTACGGGCGGATTCTAACCACCACAGCCCGCCCCACAGCAGGTCACTTGACCTCACTCAGCCCGACGCACGTATTTCCCAAATTCAGTTTGGAGGCGTCATCTAACGACTATGCGCCTGTTGCAGGGGATGGATCGACCATGATAATTCAAAGGTAGTGCCAGATTAGCTTGGGGCCGACAGGCGCCAATCTAATCTGGCACTACTCTTGAATTATCATGGTCGACCCATCTCCTGCTGTAGTGCGTCAAATCGGGCACCCAACGTATAGCTATCATGGGCATCTTTTTCGAAATGTTCACATGAATCTGTAATGTAAACACCTTGGCACGCACATCGTTTTCCGGGGGGGGGGGGGGGGGGGGGGGAGAGAGAATGAATGGAATGGATGAATGAAGAATAAATAAACTCAAGGAACAAGCGAACGAATGATTTGAACGAACGAATAAATGAATGAATGAATGGATGAATGAAACCATCCATCCATCCATCACCCAAAACTGACTTTTGCAAATTCGGCAAAAGCACGTTCAGTTGTTACAAGGAAGATAATTAACATTCCTTCCATTACAACGAAGATAATTAACCTTCCTTCTATCACAAAAATAGAAAAGGGAACACCCTACTTTACTGTTTCACACATTTGTCAGTCACTGATGCAGCGAACGACATCAGTAAACTTACCTGCAACAGGCATAGATCCTCAAGAGCCCCCGAGGATTGCGGGGGCTCATGAGAATATATGCATGTTGTCAGTAATTGTCCTTTTCAAAGTGGCCACTTTGCACAGGCTGTAATGCAGAGGCCATTAATTTAAACGTTCGTGTCGGTTGATCTGCACGAGCCCCGTCCCTGAACTCACTCACGGTGAACGCTGATATGACTGAGGACCTGTGTCTCCTGCCAGGCTCGTCCCAGAACTGACTAGAAATGTATAGCTATGGCTTAAGTTCCGGCTCGGGCAGAGTAGGTAATCGGGCGGAGACTATTCACAAATTTAGATGATACGGAAATGGCACAACTTTAAGAAATGCTGAGTGCGCGGTGTTTACCAGGTCTGCGCACGTAGTACTAATGCGGCCTTAGCTGGTCCAGGCCGTGGGGTTACGTATCTGCAAGAGGGGCAGATTCACTAGAACCCCTGGGACCAGCCTTACAGCGTGAGTGAGCTTTAGTCCTGCGCAAGCCACTAAACTTAGTGGCTTGCGTAGGACTAAGCTCAATCATGCGTCTGACCCTTTGATCTTTGATCTTTGTCTTGGTGAGATTACACCACGGACGAGGAAAGCAATGGTCGATATCGACCATTGCTTTCCTCGTCCGTGGTGTAATCTCACCAAGACTTGCTCCTTTCAACTCCTCAGCTTGAGGATGTTGTCCGCTGTTTTGAAATCTCTGTCTCCCGCGCACACACGGAGGCACGCACGCACATAAGTAGTCAGTCACGCCGCTAAGTTTAATTACAAGACGCGTCCAGTCAAAACAACTGAACTTTGTATTATGTGCGTTTTCACTTTTGTTATCAATATTTTTTCCATAATTTGTTTAAAGTCTGTATTTATTATGAACCTTTTGATCTTTCAACGTACACATTGTAATTTTTTTTTTTTTAGCACATTTATGATATCTTTTGTAATTGTGTCATTCCTCTTGTGCCCCTGGCAGTTTCTTAACAAGAAAAAGAAAAGAACATCCTAATGGAGAAAAAAACACGCTTAGAAAAGACAATTACAACACATTCAGTTGTGTTTGACTGTCTTTGTTAAGCGCGTATTTGTTTCTTCGTTGGGGCGTCCCTTGCATTTTACACACCGCTTGGCAGTCACCTTTTTTCGTCTGGATTTCCTGAGAATGAAATAACAGTAAAACTGAATTTCGGGTAGTAATAGGCGTACGCACGTACTCTACTGCAAATAAACTGATTCAGGAAATGTCAGTAGGAAGTATGCAGAAACACTGTCAAGTGGGTTGTTTTGTAAAATGTATCACCAAAACAAACTGAACGCCTGCCGGCCGGGTAGAAAAAAAGGTCGAAACTAATTTCTAATAGAAGACTGAAATCAGCTTAGTGGTTGATATGTGTACATTTGTCTCATACTTTGACAAAGAAAATTAGTTGTATCTCAGTAGACTAGTAGAGTGAAACCTGTTTGTAAAGAGAGCTCTATTGTAGGGGTATATATACTATTTGGAAGCGGGCCTTGACAGCGCGATTCGAGCTTGCAACTGACACAACCCCTCGCTTGGTTTTAATCGCCGTGATACACAGTGCTTGGTTCGGCAGTGTGCCGTTTTCGCTTGTGAAGAGAAAATGTGACCATTTTCAGAACCCTGAAAAGCGGGTTAATATTTATTTTCATCATTTTCTTTATACCAAAGGGCGATCTGCACCCTGTTTCCTTTTCATTTCACTGCAGTTTGAGATATAATTCCTTTCTACAAAAATGTTATAGCTTGCCAAAACACAGCGCCGAATAGGCAGTCCAACCTCCCCCCACCCAAATTCCCCCCCCCCCGACCTCCCCTAACCTCCCGCCCCACCCACCCCTCCCCCTACCCCCTCCCCCCTACCCTCCCCCCCCCCCCCCGAAAAAAATCTGCAGTCAATTTTTACATCAGGCGTAAACAGCTCGGGAAACAAATTCTCCTTGGGTTTCTTGGTATTCACTACTTCGTATAACGTCCTGTGTTGTGTGCAGTCGACAGAATATTTCTGGATTAATTGTGTAAGACGTTAGAGAGGGTGAATTTACTAAGAAAATGCATTAAACCTTTTAGCCCCAAGGTCCCATTTATCAAATTTGGGAGGTGTTGCCTAACGACTATGTACCAGTTGTAGGAGAAGGATTGATCATGATAATTCAAGGTTAGTGCCAGATGAGCTTGGCAACTGTTTATGAAGATCTGTACTCTGTGACTGTGGTTTTTGTCAATCTCCAAGTCTCTGCTTCATATAGGAGAACTGCTTTTACGTTGGAGTTGAAAATCCGGACTTTGGTGTGTTGTGACAGCACTCTGGAACTCCACACTTTTTTCAACTGGAGAAAGGCTGCTCTGGCTTTACCGATTCGTGCTCTGACATCTGCATCAGTGCCCCCTTTTTTGTTTATGATGCTCCCGAGATAGGTGAAGGACTCCACCTCCTCCAACGGGGTGCCAGCAAGCAAGACTGGTTCTTCCCTGGTTGCGTTCAGCCTTATTGTCTTTGTTTTCTGTTTGTGGATGGTGAGGCCCACTTGGGACGAGATATCAGCAAGCCTCGTGGTCTTGTCCTGCATTTGTTGATGAGTGTGGGACAGTAAAGCCAAGTCGTCTGCAAAATCGAGGTCGTCAAGCTGTGTCCACAGTGTCCACTGTATTCCACTTCGTCTGTGCTCTGTGGTCCTCTTAATGACCCAGTCTATGGCCAACAGGAAGAGAAACGGAGACAGCAGACACCCTTGCCTGACACCGATTCTGACCTGCAGCTCCCTGGTGAACTGCCCTTCGTGGATCACGCGACATGTCATGCCATCGTAGCTGCTCTTGATCAGGCGGACGAGCTTTGTGGGTACACCGTAGTGTCGTAGGAGTTTCCACAGAGTCTCTCGGTCCACGCTGTCAAATGCTTTCTCGTAATCCACAAAGTTGACGTACAGCGGGGAGCTCCACTCCAGACAACGGAGCTCTTCATTCTCTCCAGGATGATCCTGTTGAAGACCTTTCCTGGTACAACAAGGTGATTCCTCTGTAGTTGGAACACTTGCTGAGGTCGCCTTTCTTGGGAAGCTTGATTAGGTACCCCTCCTTCCAGTCAGCCGGCATCACCTCCTCTTCCCAGATCTTTCCAAACAGTGGGTACAGCATCTCTACTGTTGTCTCTAGGTATGCTTTCAGAGACTCCGCTGGGATGCCATCTGGCCCTGCTGCTTTGCCGTTCTTCAAAAATGCCAATGCTCTTCTGATCTCTTCCCGGCTGGGTCTGTCGCAGCTGATGGGTAGGTCGGTCTCTGCTGGCTGGATGTCTGGGGGGTCGGGTGGGCTGGGTCTGTTCAGTAACTCTTCAAAATACTCGGCCCATCTGTCGAGTTGGTCTGCTCTGCCTGCAATAGGCTTGCCTTCTTTGTCTTTTACTGGTCTTTCTGTATGGCCATACTTGCCCGACAATCTTCTGGTAATGTCGTAGAGCTGTTTCATGTTGCCGCTGCCTGCTGCCTTTTCTGCCTCTGATGCCAGGCTGTCTGTGTAGGCCCTCTTGTCTGCCCTGATACTCCTCTTCACCTCGCGGTTGACTTCCGAGTATTCCTCCTGTGCCCTTGCTTTGGCTGCTCTCGTGCGACTGTTGTTGACAACTGCTTTCTTCTGCTTCCTCACTTCTATCTTCTTCAAGGTCTGTGCCGACAGCCAGTCCTTGTGATGGTGTTTCCTGAACCCTACAGTGTCTTTGCAGGTTGAGTTCAGCGCCTCTCTAACTGCCTTCCATTGCTGCTCTGTAGTGACCACCTCCTCTTCATTTACTAGCTCCTGTAGCGCTTGAAACCGGTTGGACAGCACCAGTTTGAACTCTTCTCTCACTCCAGTCTCTCTCAGGAGGCCTACATTATAGCGCTGTCTTCTTGTTGTCTCTGTGCGGCTTTTCTTTAACTTGAGCTTTATTCTTAAGGTAAGCAGGTGGTGGTCTGAGGCGATGATCTGCTCCCCTCCTCACTCGAACATCTTGAAGGGATCTTCTAAATTTCTTGCTAATGCAGATATGGTCTATTTGGTTCTCTGTAGTATGGTCAGGTGAGACCCAAGTTGCTTTGTGTATTCTTCTGTGTGGGAAGATGCTGCCTCCAATGACAAGTCGGTTTAGAGCACAAAAGTCTACAAACCTCTCCCCGTTCTCACTCATCTCCCCTAGTCCCTGTCTCCCCATCACCTCTTCGTATCCGGTGTTGTCCTCCCCTATTTTGGCATTAAAATCGCCCATGATGATGGTGATGTCTTGCTCAGTACATTTGTCCAGGGCACTCTGGAGTCGGTCGTAGAACTCTTGTTTCTCTTCCTCGTCACTGTCATTAGTGGGCGCATAACACTGGATTACGTTCAGCTTGAGCTTTTTCTTGGTTCTAAAGGCTGCTGTGATAATTCTTGGCCCAAGAGGTTCCCAGCCCATCAGCGCTCTCTGTGCCACTCGTGACAGCATGAATGCTACTCCTTCTGTATGGGGGGCATTCTCCTCTTCATGACCTGAATATAGAATCATCTCCCCACTTAACAGCCTTTTCTGGCCAGACTGCGTCCATCTGGCTTCACTGATACCTAGCAGGGAAAGGTTGTACTTTTGCATTTCCACTGCTATCTGGGCGGCCTTGCCGCTCTGGTACATGGTCTTGACATTCCATGTGCCCATGGTTGTGTCCCTGGATAGAGAGAGGCGGCTCGGTCCTGTGGCTTCCGAAGACTTCCGGCTTTAACCACAGGACGTCATAAATCTTCTGGTAGAAGAACCTTCCTCCTCCAGGAAAGGAATCACTGTTTGTCTTTTCGTCGGCGTTTTTGTAGCTATTTCCTTTTTTGCAGGGTGGGGAAGCTACCTCCACGCCCAACCCCCTTACTAGGAGGACCAGGGGTTTTCTGTCAGGGTCACCTTCCCTTAGACCATGTTGGTTCATGGCACCTTATTTCATTCGGTGCACCCCTCTCGCGAGGGACCCCCTATCCACCACCCAGGGGACGCGCCTCAACGCCATATGGTCCCAGCGCGAGGTTACCATCCTTATGGGTGTGTACAATTCTGGGTGCCCAAGTCAGACACTCATTTTTTCTGAGGGTTGTTTCTGCATTATCTTGCGGTAAAAAGTTATAAAAAATCAACAACAAAAAAATCAGTTTTTCCCATTTTTTTTTTTACTTGCACTTTTGTGTTTAGAAGACACTCCGCCAGTGCGTTCTGAACTTATCCCAGCATTGTCACTGTGTGTGTGTGTGTGTGTGTGTGTGTGTGTGTGTGTGCGTGCGTGCGTGTGTGTGTGTGTGTGTGAGAGTGTGTGTGTGTGTGTGTGTGAGTGCTTTTGTGTGTGTGTGTGTGTGTGTGTGTGTGTGTGTGTGTGTGTGTGTGTGTGTGTGTGTGTGTGCGCGCGCGCGCGCGCGCGTATGTATGTAAGCAGGAGAATGTCCGATATTGCTGTACGCACAAGCTTGAAACTTGGCGAAATACTTTATTGAAGGGGTGGCAAAGAGAGCCTCTGAGCATATTGTAATTGTAATTGGGTGTCTTATTGAGGACATAAAAGACCGTTTACAGAATGTCGGTTGCGAGTCCGTAATTTCTGTCATATTTACTTGAAATTTTGGATATAGCTAGTTTAGAGAAAGACATTGGATGAGTTCGTTAACCAGCTTTGTACAATTTCAACTTCTTCAATAAAAAATTAATTCTTTTCTACAGGCTCCAGAAGATTCAAAACCACGCAGCAAGACTTGTACTGAAAAAATCAAAGCGTGACCACATCACCCCCTTTACACTGGCTTCCTGTGAAATTCAGAATTGAATACAAAATTGCTTCTCTCGTTTTTCAGGCCTTTGATAAAACACTCCCAGCATACTTGTCTTCCAGTCTCCCTGTCTATTCACCAGGCAGAGTATTCGCGCTCCAGCACTGACGACAGAATATTGACTACCCCCAGAGTGTCCTTAAAAACCTTTGGACAGCGGTCCTTTTCTTTTCAAGGCTCCCAAAGTGTGGAATGGTCTTCCCCATGATATTCGCCATGCACCATCTTTGGCCATTTTCAGGGCTAGATTGAAAACATTTTTTTTTTTCAATTTGGCCTTTGAAAGGGATTGATAAACCCTATGTTTTCCCATCAACATGTATATATCTGATCAGGCTCTTGAGATGTTATGTTTATTATTTTAGTATTGTGTCAGTGTGCATTTGGACCTATTGTGTTTTTTTGTGGTTTTTTTATACGTTGTCGGTACTTTAGTTAGTTAATTTCAATTAGTTAGATTATCTAGATGTAAAGCGCTCTGAGCCTTTCTTTGTGGGGATATTGCGCTATAGAAGAGTTATATTATTATTATTATTATTATTATTATTATTATTTTAAAAAAAATAAAAAACCTTGACGTCTGGAGAAAGTAGAAGGGACTTAACAAGATGAGTATTTCATCCCAAAGTCTACTATATTGTTCGGGGCTCACATGCGTTTTTCTTTTCATGTTTTCATGTTCATAAATGTAAGCTTATCTTTCTGGTCTATTTCCCTCCTCTCTAAACCAACCTCTGATCAAAACACACCGGCGCACACAAATAAAGAGGGACACATGGCGCAGCCCGCCATTAGTACGCTCTGTGCCGGCTGATAAAGCGACAGGAAGACGATAGCTCGAACAGAAAAATGACGTCACTATAAGCTTCACGTCATGGCATCGCTAGTCCCACGACGCCGTGTACAGTGATACATTTGATGTCAATTCAGGAACATTGTATATCACTGACATCTGGCGCTTTGCGACAATTTAGGAACATTGTGTAACACTGACCTGTTTGGCGCCTTTACGTCACCGTCGCTGCCTGATCCTTCTCGAGAGTTGAGAATTCTTTTTTTTGTTTTTGTTTTTTGCAATGAATTATTTTTTACGAAAATGTTGGTAAGGTACAAAGCTGGCTAACGAACTCATCTAATGTCTACTATTCAAGCTAGCTATATCCAAAATTTCGAGTGAATAGAACAAAAATTACGGACTCAAGTACGGGTCAACCGACATTATGGCAATTTTTCTCTTTCACGAGTCTTCCATTTAGAATATGCTCGGAGGCTCTCCGAAATACATCTCGATCAAAGCATTTCCTAAAGCGGTTTCAGTCCTGTACGTAAACAAACACTGGATATACCTCGTGTCTACACACACACACACACACACACACACACACACACACACACACACACACACACACACACACACACACACACACACACACACACACACACACAACACACATAATACACATATACACATTCACGGCGTTTCCCGCCATATTACGTTCAACAGCGCGATTAGCGTAGCTAAGCATGACGTAATTTTTCTCGCGTTACTTAACTGTCAGAGCCTGATGTGTGCCCGCCTATGTTGGACATTTGCATGCTACCAAAGACAATAATGTATTGTCTTTGATGCTGCTGAGCGTGCTCCGACCAGCCCCATCTCAATCCTGTATTCTCAATTCTGTAGACAATTACGCAATAACAAAAAATACGTTATGACAAATGACGTTTGACAAACCAATTAACGCGTACGCACTGCGCGCGCCCCTTATAGAGTTCACTAAGACGCATTGGCACATCTGCGAGGCTTTTTCGAAAGGATATATTTTAACATCAGAATCAGGTCAAAGACAAAAGGTAGAGACCCTTGACAGCGAAGACAGTTCTCATGTAGAAGGGACTTTGTGGGTTATGGTTCATCCCATCGTGTTCAATGTGAAATATTTCAACATCAGAATCAGGTCCAAGACAACAGGTAGAGACCTTTGACAGCGAGGACCACTCCCATATAGAAGAGACTTTGTGGGTTATGGTGCCGGCATCCTATCTTGTTCTTCGTTGGGATGTTAACCGCAGTTTTACACGCTTGGTAGTCATTTTTTTTTAAAATCTGAATTTGATGACAAGCAGTAAAGATTTACGTAGCAGAGCAATGTGCAAAGATGGGAAAATAACCCAACGGAGGAAGATTCTATCTTTGTTGAGATTTTTCTTGGCATCTTATGCGCTTGGCAGTCCCCACCTTTTTTTTGATACATCTCTGTGGACAAGAGTCCTTAGTCGGATGTGTGTGTGTGTGTGTGTGTGAGTGTGTGTGTGTGTGTGTGTGTGTGTGTGTGTGTGTGTGTGTGTGTGTGTGTGTGTGTGTGTGTGTGTGTGTGTGTGTGTGTGAATGAGACGTTTGAATTTCCATTAAAGACGTGATCCGTGAGCCTGCCAATGTTAACTTTATTCTTCTTTCAATGACTGTACCTGATCAAATTTTCACCAATTTTGTTTTCACTGTAACGAAAGCCGAGAACTCTAAGTCACGTGTCTTGGTTTTAACGTATATTCCTCCGCAATTATGGGGGAATTTTGTCCTCGTCAGACCGGAGCGTCGTTCTTGTTTTGAAAAAATATTTCAAAATTAATTTTGATGTGTCACATAACTTTTCACGGGAAAAACGTGCGCAATTGCGTGCGTTGTGTGTGTACGTGTGTCAGTGTGTGTGTATGTGTGTACCGCCATGCGCGCGCGCGTGTGTGTGTACCGCCATGCGCGCGCGCGTGTGTGTGTTTGCGTATGCGCGCGCGCTCATGCATACAGACCTCGAAGGGGATAGTTTTCAGTTGACATGTGATTCGAGTCAGCACTGACGCGGGTCTGAAAATATCAGTTTTCGGAATGTTTGCACCGACATGTCAGTAGGCCCCTAAACCTCCCATTGTCACAGTTCGTGTGAATCTTTTATAGACTTGGACAACGAAAGCGACTGTCACTTGTCTCCATGAGTCATACGTGTGCCGGTCAGTGATTTTGGACCTTACGGCTTCGAGCCGTGAGATCCGGCAAAATCACAGACAAGCACACGCGCTCGCCTAAACCTTCCGCTGCAATGTCTTGTCACGGTTACGCCGCGTGTCGACGTCATGTGTTAAGCGGATTTACAAGTAACGGCAAATTTGCCGCTGCCTTTTATTTAGTGCCCGGTTATACAACCTCTTCACGGCCATCACGTAGAAAATAATGCGTCTATATCTGAAAGAATTAGGAATGCATTTTTTGGGGTAAAATCTGTCTCCGTCCTTGCGGCACTGACATGTAATAAAGACCTTAGCAAGAGGCATAGATCCTCATGAGCCCCCGCAAAGCGGGGGCTCATGAGGATCTATGCCTCTTGCATTTGGTTGTTGTTTGTTGTGTGTTGTCTTCCGACGGTGACTGAAGTGGTTAATGTTGCAGATGCAGGCACACTTGATATCATGAACCGCTGGAGACATGATTGACATGCAATGAGTAGCGGTGTCTAACTACATGTACTGTGTCTATTCAGTATCTGTAATGAAACATAAACTGAAATGTTGACATTCCAGCCCCCTGAGCCCAGATGGCACTTTGATTCTCTCTCACGAGTAAACATGCAGCCTCCCATTCCCACACTGCACACACCGGGCACTCGTACCACTCAAATCAACTTTGAACTAGAACTTAAGGGCCACTTTTTTTATATATATATCGCAGACGCACCGACAACACCACACAAATAATGTAACAATACTTGGAGTCAGTACTTTGCTAATTTATTCAGTAACAATTTCATTTAAGTTTTGAATAAATCAAGCAATTGTAACAACAGCCGCAGTACGTTAGAATGTTCACCCACCCCTCATTTGAAAAGTCACACAAGACTGGTCCAGTCAGTAGCGAGTAGCAAGTGTACCCACCGTTTGCAGCCAAGCATTCAATGCAGCGTTGACACATGGAGTTCACCAGGGTTAGGAGAACATGTTGTGGGATCGCTGCCCACTCTTGATGCAGGAACTGAGTCAGCTGGGGGACCCCTTGAGGTGGGGTGGGGGGTGGGGGGAGGGGTGGATGCTGACTACACGTTGCTCCAGCACGTCCCAGAGGTGCTCGATGGGAGCCAGATCAGGTGAACGAGCTGGCCACACCATCCTCATGATGCCCCGTTGCTCAAGGTACTCAGCCATCAAACGGGCGCGATGAGGTTGAGCGTTGTCGTCGTGCAGAACAGCATTGTCGCCTATGGCTTGGAGAGCTGGTTGGATGAGAGGCTGCACAATCTCGTCGCGATAGCGCAGTCCAGTCAGGTGCCTCGGATGACATGGAGGGGCGGGGGGAGGGGGGGGGGGGTTCCTGCCTTCCCTGCTGAAGCCTGCCCAGACCATGACTGAGCCTACTCCGTAGCGATCCACCTCTTGAACGCATCCATCCGTGAATCGCTCGCCCTGGCGTCTCCAGACACTCACCCTGCCGTCGTTGAAGGACACGGTGAACCGTGACTCATCAGTAAACAGAACCTGAGTCCACTGGAGTCTGTTCCACCTCAAATGTTGACGACACCAGGCAAACCTGGCTCTGCGATGAGCTGGAGTAAGGGGTATTCTCACTGCTGCTCTGCATGAAGCCAGATCAATTTCGCGCAGTCGTCGGCAGACTCTGCTTCTGCTGACGTTAACGTTTGCAGCTTGCATCAGTTGACGTCGCAGAGTGGTTGACGTGACAGTTCGTTCGCGCAGAGCCGCCACACAGAGGTATTTGGTATTTGTCCTCCTTTCTGCTGGTGCAGCGCGGGCGTCCTGAGCAGGGTCGTCGTTCTGCCCTTTCAGTTTCTTGGAATCGTGCCAGCAGCCTCTGGATCACTGAATGGGACACCCCAAGACGTCTCCAAACTTATGTCCGGAAATTCCATCCTGGAGCCATGCTACCGCTCGGCCTTGATCTACTGGCGTTAGGCTTCGTCGTGGTGGCATGGTTAGGAAAGTGACAATTATGCCCCTACTGTACCGGTATTTGTAGCGAAACAGAAGTGCTCAGTGTTCACGACTGACCCCTTTAGCATGTGCAGCACGACTTTACCGGATTTTCCCCCCTGTATGCCTTTGGTACGCTTGCCAATATCGCACAGCTCTTCACAAAAACTGACGATGTTTCACGTGCATTTGACACGTTCGTGGAAATTGATGAATTGTTGTCTATTGTTCCCTGTACAGTGGACTGTCTAAGGTCAACTTTTAACCCATTTGGACCGAAAGAACATTGTATTTTATTAGCGTACTTGCGACGATAAACAATGACACAAAAAAGTTGGGTGGCCCTTAAGTTTTGACCATTAGTATATATAGTACGCTAGTATGCAAATACCTCAGGCACTATCTTTGAAACATCGTGAGCCATCTACTGTTGTTTTCATCGCTACGTCACACGACCAATCCCTTTAGCGCAAACTGTACCACATGACCGAGCTACAAAAACCTTTGTAGCGACTAATGGCGGACTTTTTGTAGCCTTCTTTCTAACGCGTCTTGTATGCTAGTTTTGTTCTGTAAAAGACCACCTAAACGTTCTAAAGTACAAAGTTTCTTAGTGTTGTTAGAAACAAAAGGCACACTACTGAAGTTGTTTGTAGCACACATCTACCGCAATAGTGTGTAAAAGACCACTAAAGAAAGAATCTTTGGGGAATCGAAAGCACATGAGCATCATAATTCATATGTACTATTTTGGGGTGTAGGGGGCTCTGGATAGAGGTAGCACCTTTGCTGTTCGGCAGCTGCGTCCTACATAGGACGGACGGGCATCACTGGTCCTCATCCATCTCCTTAATCTCTCACGTGCTGGCTCCAAGCGCCACACCCTGGCAAACCACCTCAGCTGGTGGGCTAAACCACGTGAGGGGGTGGTGTTCACATTGCACCACTAGGCGGATGAGCTGTTTCTGACAGCCAACGGCTAGAGGACGGAGGAGATCAGGTTGGATCCAACGGCCAAATGTGGGGGAGTAAACCCTTCAAATCAGGAGTGGAGCCCCGAAGGCAGACAGCTGCCTGTATTCACGCACTGTTCTGGCAGCTCCTGCAGCCAAACTGGTGCCAAACGTACTGCTTTGCATTCCTTTGGATACATCAGCGAGGCCGAGAGGGGGATCTTGACGACTGGGCACCCCAGGATCTCCATACACTTCGCCCAGGCTTGCGCCCTGGAGAGGTCACTCCAGTGACTGACCCAGCAAGCGCATATACTCCATTGTCTTCCGAGACAGGATGCCAAACCATGTACTATTTTATTGAAGAATTTTACCTTTTCTTTAGGCAGACAATCACGCACCTCTCCCACTAAGAATTTGTAGACAATGCTGCTGGTCATGCAGACATCAACGTCATGAAAGATTTTAAATTGTCACACGTCTATTGTGTATACATGTATATTGTTTTGACGTCAGTCATGTCTGGAGTGATCCAAGTCGGACGATTTCAGCTTGATTTCTTTTACGAAAATAGTGGAGGAATGAAAACAAATACGTTATTGGTAGTAGGGGTTTGCTGCACGGACCCTTGTAGGCCTGAGGGAGGTCAAAGGAATCATTGTACCCCGTAGCAAAGCCCTGCTACCAACCAATAACTTATAATATACCCTGTTTTGACGTGTCAAGGGTCATCATTTTAAAAAACCTTCACTGCCAAGAAACGCCATTATGCTCAAAGAAGTATAGATCCTCATGAGCCCTGCAGTTGCTGGGCTCATGAGGATCTATGCCTCTGGCTGACACCACTTTGTATCCATGTTTCTTTGACGGCTTGGGATCTTTAACATTGAACTTACAATGACTTCAAAAACAGTTTGCATCCACTGGCGGTGACGGGGTTAACGGCGCAACACTCGACAGTCAACAGGTTAACCCATTCAGCCCTGACGCAATACAGCAGGAGATGGGTCGACCATGATAATTCAAGGGTAGTGCCAGATTAGCTTGGCGCCTGTTGGCGCCAAGCTAATCTGGCACTGTCCTTGAATTATCATGGTCGATCGATCTCCTGCAACTGGTGCATAGTCATTAGATGACGCCTCCAAAATTTGGGAAATACGGCCGTCGTGCTGAATGAGGTAAAGCGCAGCGCTGGCAGCACGATGCTTACACGTCAACAACTAGTCATTCAATGCGCACTGGGCTGACGAGTAGTGCTTTGACTAAATGCAAATCCGCTGCGCCTACGGGCGCCAAGCTATTCTGGCACCACCTTGAACTGTCATGCTCGATCCATGTCTTACTGTGGTGTGTCGGGGCTGAATGAGCTAAATTGCTTCAATAAAAACGAAATAACGTACCACTGAAGTGGGTAGGGAAAAAAAAAAAAACACTGATAAGCTTGAGAACTGTGCGTTCCGTGACCGATGATCATACTACATCTAGTTGTCCTCAGCACTCTCTCACACACACACACACACACACACACACACACACACACACACACACACACACACACACACACACACACACACACACTCTCTCTCTCTCTCACACACACACACACACACACACACTCACTCATGCACACACACACGGCACACACGGCACACACACACACACACACACACACACACACACACACACACACACACACACTCTCTCTCTCTCTCTCACACACACACACACACACACTCACTCATGCACACACACACACACACACACACACACACACACACACACACACACACACACACACACACACACACACACCACAGTGCAGGCTGTTTCCAACAACATTAAATGCTGACGAGACCGGCCTGTTCACAAAGTCAGAAAGCTTATATAGCTCTATCACACACATGCGCGGCACACACGCGCACACACGGCATAGGCACGTACACAACACGCACGCTTGCGCGCGTGCAGACACACACACGCGCTCGCACGTACGCGCCAATCAGAGAAGCAGAACACACAGATACATTGCAACGTTCAAAATGATCAGATTCATTTGCTGACAGTGCGATAAATTCTTGCATTTCAAAGATCAGTGTAAACATTGCTCCAGGGCCACACGTGGTCATTCACTTAATCCAAAACAACTCCCTCAGTTTGAGGCACAGCTGGAGCCAAACAAAGGCAGCAAAAGGCATAGATTCTCATGAGCCCCTGCTACTGCAGGTGTACTTGTGAATCTATGTCTCTTGCGGATAAGAGGACCTGTTTTGAGGATTAACTGCTAAGTTACGGCTCTTATCTGATAAGTTCAACTCGTCAGCTTTAACTCATTCTACCCCAGACACACCACGGCAAGATAAAGATCGACCATGATAGTTCAAGGGTGATGCCAGAATAGCTTGGCGCCTATGGGCGCCAAGCTATTCTGGCATCACCCTTGAACTATCATGTCGATCTGTGTCCTGCACTGCAACACAGTCTGAGGACGACTTCAAAATTTGGGGATTTCGGTCTTGGCGTAGAATGAGTTAAGCAGATTACCTAGCGGCCATCCAACTGAAAGACCTCTATCCGCTGAGGGAACATACAGCTCTTTCACAACAATAACGAATTCGGACGATGTAGAGAGCGGAGGGGTTGTAAACTCAGTTTCAAGCGCACACCAAAGTACGTTCGATTGCTGTCAGGTGTAGCTTACACAGTTGGGCGTACACTTTTGTCGCGGCAGTATCAGTGCTGCAACAGTCAACCGCCTTATTGGAATTTTACGTACAAGCGATACATTATTAACTCATTCGAGACGTGCGGCCGCCTCCGCCTTAAGCGTTTCTGAAAAAGGTTCTTTAAAAATACGCAATCTAAACTCCAAAAAGGTGATTGCCAAGCGTGAAAATGCCCCGCAGAGAAGAACCCAACACAAAAATAAACACGCTTAGAAAAGACAGTTACAACACAATTTATTATTATTATTATTATTATTATTATTATTAATAGGGTAAATACCTTTTTTTCAAAATACACAAACAAACAAACATAGAGATCATTCGCTACTTATCTTCAATATCGCAGAAGGAATGTGACGTAAAATAAAAGAATAAAAAAAAAGTGCGTATAAAAAAGAAAATATGAAATATTAATAAATTGTGTTGTAACTGGCTTTTCTAAGCGTGTTTCTTTCTCCGTTGGGTTCTTCTCTCAAAAAAGTAAAGACAACCCTAGGAAGTCAGTTATGTGTTGCTTAAGTGACCTACACCACTGTGCAGGGCGTGCTTTGATAACTAAAATTAACCCATAACACGAGTTATCAGTCAATGATATCTTGCCTCAATTTTTTTTGTTACACCATTCTTTTCACAGTCTACTTTAGCAGGCACACATAACAGAGGTTATCAACTACCCCTTGTACGCACAACTGGGGAAGTCTCCTACGTAAAACGAAGAAGAAGAGCAGACGGTAAAGTTTTCATTTTACCACATCCAAACTTTCAGTCGTGCAGCATTATTGTAAGATATACCAAGAAACAGTCATCAAATAGACAACACGAAATTGTGAATCCTTTATATCTTGAAGCAGATTTCTTCAACTCATTCTGCCCGCGACACACCACAGTAAGATTTGGCTCGACCATGATAGTTCAAGGGTGGTGGCAGAATAGCTTGGCGCCTATAGGCGCCAAGCTATTCTGCCACCACCCTTGAACTATCATGGTCGATATGTCTCCTGAATTGTAATGCAGTCCTCAGAGGATAACTCCAAAATGTGGGTATTTCGTACCTCGGGCACAATGAGTAAAGAAATAGGTGGCCAAGAAAATAGGGATCAACCAAAATAGGGGGCTTGCAATAGGGACAAGTGTGCAATGTGCGTGTGTGTGTGAGCATGTGTGGTTTGGAATGAGTGCGTAGTTCATCTATAAACAGAAAATTGTAATCATTGATAGATAAACAGGCGCTCAGCAGAATTTACAGAATATAGGTATATATACAACATAATGCACTCAAGGTGTCTACACACCTCAACCGTACATCAGTTTCAAACATGACAATTACATAAAGTCTCGTTCTATAATGGAATCTGCTGACACACATCTTTGCAATAAGTATTAACTGATGCCCATTGTTAAACAATAAAAATCACGCTTTTCTAAAAAATGGACATGCTTTTGCTTTTGCAGAGATGCGTTTAGTTTAGGGGTAATCCTGATCGTAGTAAGACTAATCAGCAATCGAGCACCATGGACATGAGTCCTACTTTTCACCAGATAACACTGGACCAAGAAAGCAATAAACCCTAGGGCCGTCGTCGGCTGCCGTTGGCCCGCGCACAACGTTAGTGCGCGGGCCAACGTCAACCGACGTTGGCCCTTTGACCTATAGCCCGCTGGAAAGCGCTAAAAATAATGCTTGCCCAAAGCGCTAGATGTACCAGACGACATTACTATCTATGCGTGTGGCGGTCAACAAGCTGGATGACACTATAAACAAAGCCAATCTGATTTGCTTTTGTTTTTTTGTGTTCATGTGACGAAGCCTCGACTGATAGAACGAAATAGAAAATGGGCTGACGAAAATCAGTAAGCGAGCATTTTAAGATAGGTACGGACATGGTGTCACAGACACAACAAAGTTGAGTTGTGTTGATGTGAGGTAGGAAGGAACCACAACTCGCTTTTGGATATGGCTGCCTCGGTTGACCATTCCAACGACGGCGGGTAAATGTTTGTTGTTTTTGTTCTGCTTCTTTAACCGCTATTAGCTTGTCAGTTTATATATATATATATATATATATATATATATATATATATATATATATATATATATATATATATATATATATATATATATATATATATATATATATATATATATATATATATATATATATATATATTCATTACTTATAACAAAGGCGTCGCCCAAGCCAAAAAATGCACTCAATCAGAGTAGCTCCAAGGGACATAATCTTTCAATAAATTCTGAGAATGCTGTGCTAATGCCATGGAAATCCAGGCTGGTAAGCTTGCATTGTGTCATCAGGACATCAGCTGTCCTTTTGTGACTGCATCGCTTATTAGATCTTTTGAGCCTTCCACTGAACACCTACTACATAAAGTAATAGGGACTACCCCCAGGCGCCCCGCAACCCGCTGGGGGAATATCTCTCTCTTGGTAAATATAGTTTCATCTCTCTCTCTCTCTCTCTCTCTCTCTCTCTCTCTCTCTCTCTCTCTCTCTCTCTCTCTCTCTCTCTCTCTCTCTGTGTGACCTTTTCTAGTATTATTAAGAACAGACATGAAAAAAAAAAAAAAAAGGCCTGCGCGCCTATTGTCTAAAATTGTCTCAAGTTTCAGTTCAGAAAAGGTATGAAACAAACCAAACGAAGAAAAAAACTCTTTCATTGACTCTCCCTCTCTCTCTCTCTCTCTCACACACACACACACACACACACACACACACACACACACACACACACACACACACACACACACACACACACACACACACACACACACACACACACACACACACGCACGCACGCGCGCGCGCACACACACACAGAGAGAGAGAGAGAGAGAGAGAGAGAGAGAGAGAGAGAGAGACGCCAAGCTATTTTCACAACAGCCTTGGAACTAACATGGGCGATCCAAATCTTGTCGTATTGTGTCAGCCAAGGGCCTGAACGTGTCACAGCAAAGACGACAGAACTTCATGCACACTCATTGTTTTTATAATTGTTTCATTGACTGATTGGTTCATTCATTTCCAGCGAAAATCCACGCACGGTAACAGCGGAAACGAGAGATGAAGCGACGGAGATACGCATGTCGGTCCTTTCCGACAAAATGGACGGCGAAGAAGTCTTCACTAACGCTCAGGTACGAGTAATTAACATACTCTCAGAACTAAGTGACTTCCATTCGATAAAATGGAAGTCATTTAGTTCTGCGAGTTTAAGGGTTAAGTCGTAACCAAAGGCGTTAGCCGAGCGCGCTTTATGTGATCACATGTACATCATGTTTCTTCCAGAATGACCCTTTGTGCAGCCAGTACCGTTATGTAACGCATTAGGCCTACTATTCACCTAGGGCTGTCGGTAGCGCATTTTGTCGCGATGATTCCTGCAGGAATCATCGCGACGAAAAGCGCTACCGACAGCCAAAGAGTTAAATGGCTGCTAATTGATTTTGTTTATGGTTTGATATTTCTGTGACCTCTGCATGACCTAATGCTCACATTCGAATGACCTTTTACCTGATTTCTCAAATGGCCTCAAACACGCTATCCATTTACTTGGAATATATTAAATGCGACCTCTGTTTTTAAAGCTGACCTTTGAAAATTACTTGTGTTGACTTCGAATGATTTTGTTGACTTTGGAATGACCTTATGCCGCCCTTTCTTGCTATGCAGTTCACCCCGCTGTTGTCCAACAACCAGTACACGGTGCGCAAGATGGCCGCCCAGGCGATGATGGACGTGGCTTTGATGATGGCTAACATCTCTCAGCTGAGGACCCTCGTCACAGGCGGCGTCACACATGTGCCGTCATTCTACTCCACGCTCGCGCTCGTCATCTTCTCGCTTGTCAGGTGGGTGATGTAATGACCCATCTCGGTGCATGCACTTCCGCCTACTCGTTTTCGACATCGTGCTTTCTGTTTCCTGTGATGACCGTTCGGAGTTAAACCCTAATAACTAACTAACTAACTGTTTAACTCTGTCTCATTGAACACTTCACTCAAGGTCAATTTAACTCATTCGCGACGTGCAAGTTATGCCGTTTTTTATTATTTAAAAAAACAACAACTTTATTTTATTTTATTTTATTTATTTTATTTCATTTTAATTTTGTTTTGTTTTGTTTTTGTTTGTTTTGTTTTGTTTGTGGGGTTGGGGGGGGGGGTGTTAACAAATGTCCCCTGTTGTTGTTTCTAGCTTTTCGGCATGTGATATATTAAATAACACTAATAATAATATATAATTTTAAGGCGTGTCTGTCTATTTTGAAAAAAAAAAGGTGTTACTGAGTAAACAGATTGTAGCCGGTTAACCTCTTCGCTGCCAGTGATCGAAAATTTCGCGCCCCAAACCACCACACACTGAACGAATAAGCCAAAAATAGGGACGACGTTCATATGACTAACAAGAGACATATATCCCCATGACGGAGCCCCCGCGACTGCGGGAGCTCATGAGGATTAATGTTGGGCAAATGGCAAGCTTTCGCGGGCCGCCCCGGCAGTTAAGGGGTTTGTCCTCGGCGTTTTTTGGCGACTGAAGCGCGTTTATTTGTTTTTCATTGTCAGGTTTTGTTTTTTGGGTTTATTTTTCATACTGTGTTTGTCTGTTACAGCCAGCTGGTGTTCGGAATTCTCATCTTCGTCATCTGGGTCCGCGAGAGTTCAGCTCACCAGCGCGAGGAGTACGAAAAGCACGTGCGTGAACGGGCGTTCCCTTCCGACGCCGCCGGGGACTCCACACCGGATGCCGTGGTGAAAATGAGACTCTCGATCATGCGCCAGCGGGAACACTACAAGCGTGACGTCGTGACGAATAGGTTAAATCACGTGACGATGGTCCTGGTGTTCCTGATCACGGTGATTAACATGTTTATCACCGGTCTGGGGGTCGAGCCCCCGTATGAACTGACACAGCAAGGCCAGGGCAATACTGGTCCAAATTATAACACAAATTACACACTGACGGCGTAGGAAAAAAAAAAAAAAAAAAAAAAAGGCAGATGGCAGTAGCAAGGGAGAGAACTGTGCCGACCGGCACTGAGTTCTCTCACCTGCTATCGCCTACCTACAAACTTTTTTTTTTCTTTAAAAAAAATATGTTTTCCCACCTAGTCTTCTAGAAGGTAGGAGGAGTTCATGCTAGAAAGGGAGAAAATTTTTCTGGTCGGCACAATTCTCTCCCCTTCTAGAGCGTTTTCGTACGTATCTTTTCTTACCTTGCGTCAGTGTTCTTATCACAGGGGGAGAGAATCGAATTTGGCAAGAGTTTCGTGCCCCCGACTCGGAGCATTAACAGAATACAACAGCCGGCAACTTGGTTGATATCCCTTAGCCTCTTCTGACTCACGGCATGAAACTCTTGTCAGAACTTCGATTCCATCACTCTGTGTCAGTTCTTACCTAACTTTGTACTTTCAATTTGCCAGCAGTCATTCCCTGTGGTTTTTCTCATGTCACAGGAAGGACGGAAAAATAAATAAATAAATAAATAAATAAATAAATAAATAAATAAATAAATAAATAAATAAATAAAAATTATAAAAAAAAATCATGAGTTGAAGCTACGTCACAATTCTCGTTTTTGATTAATTTTGTGAATCACTCGTCAGTCCATAACGAGGCTTAGTTGATATACGTGAAGAAAATTGCCAGTGCAGAGAATGACGTCAAAACAATGTTGTGGGTCGAAAACAACAATAATATTCATGAGGTGAAGGTAAAACAAGCCTCGCTAACCTAACCCAAACCCCGCGGATCAACACTGACACACCGGCGCACACAAGGTCGGACGGGCACACGGCGCTTCCAGCCATTAGTACACTCTGTGACTGTGAACTGGTGTAGCGAAAGGCATTCTGACGATAGAAGAATAGCACGAGAAGCAAAATGACGTCACTATAAGCTTTACGTCATGGCATATAGTCTAGGACGCCGTGAGTGACGAATCTGATGTTTCATGTCACCATCCGAAAGGCACGCAGCCTCTTCCAGGGCTGATTGTTTCCCTTCAGACAGCCTATTCCAGGGCTGACTGTATGATGGGAGTATATAGTGGCTTGCAAAAATGAATTAATTATTATTCAAATAGTTGAAGAGGTACGACTCTGGCTTACGAACTCGTTCAATATCTCCCTTTAATCCGCTAGTGTATGCAAAGTATCTAGTAAGAATAGCAAAACAAAAACAAAAACTGAAATCCAACAAAAAACAAAAAACCCGAACTCAGTCAAATACCTATCAACTGCTTTTTGTGAAACGGCCATTTTCTTGTCAACGAGTAACCTAATTAAAAAATAAATAAATAACTGCTTCCGGAGAATTCACGTAGGGAAAATATCATCAGTCCGCCCTAAAGTTTCAAGCTTGTCTGTCCACAAATGCGGGCTCTAATCGCTGTCTCACACACACACACACACACACACACACACACACACACACACACACACACACACACACACACACACACACACACACACACACACACACACATATGCGCGCGCGCGGCGTTTGTCGCCGAATGCACGTTCTCTAGCAAGGTTTGCGTAGCTAGACGTGACGTCATTTTTATCTTGTAACTTCTTTGCCAGAGAATTCGGGGCCTGCCCGCTCAGCACATCTTGTCAGTGCATTCTACGGAACGCGCTCCGACCAGCCCCATTTCAAAGACTACCGTATTTTCAATACGGTAGACAAAAAGCGTCATGTCTGATATATCTCCATTAACCCATTCAGCCCTGACGCACTACAGCAGGAGATGGATCGACCATGATAATTCAAGGGTAGTGCCAGATTAGCTTAGCGCCTGTCGGCGCCAAGCTAATCTGGCACTGCCCTTGAATTATCATGGTCGATCCATCTCCTGCAACTGGTGCATAGTCATTAGATGACGAATCCAAAATTTGGGAAATAGGGCCGTCGGGCTGAATGAGTTAAAAGGCGTTCGTTTTATTATTACTATCCTGTTTTAGAATTTTTAAAAAGAGAAAACTTTATAACAATTTCTGTGCTTGTGACAAAAGCTCTACTGATAATTATAAGCAACTTGACAGCTGGGCACGAGGAGGTACGGCCCAAGTAGACTTTTATCATAGGGACCCGATGATAGTAGCTTTGACTAATGCAAATCCACTGCGCCACCGCGTGCGCGCCAGCGCCTACTAAGCTCAAGCTCAAGCTTGAGCTTAGTAGGCGCTGGCGCGCACGCTTGAGCTTAGTAGGCGCTGGCGCGCACGCGGTGGCGCAGTGGATTTGCATTAGTCAAAGCTACTATCATCGGGCCCCTATGACTTTTATGTACGTAGGCCGAAGATGAATGATATTTAACCCATATCATACTGAGCCTAAAAGCTTCAAATTTGTACACTGCCATATGCAATGTATTCTGGCACTACCCTTGATCTATTTTAGTCAAACTTATCCTTTCACACACTGGTGTATTCCGGATGATAAGGGTTAATGGCAGGTGATCTCTCATGAGAATTTTCGCTAAAAACAGGTTCTGCTGCATATATTTTGAATATAAGCAACCATTTTGTGATAGATGTATGACTATTTTGACTATTGCAAGTTATTTTGCTGTTGAATTTTATAAAGTTGTCATGTAAAAGAATTGTACAAACATGTCTGTTAATCAGTTATATATTATCTGTGATGAGGATGATCGGGGTGGTCCGTGGCGCAGTGGTTAAGGAGCCTGCCACCAATGCTAAAGGTGCGAGGTTCCGACGTCGGATTTTTCTCCTCTAGTGTCACTGTTAATTCGGGCGGACCGTCGGGGGTTCTATCTCCGGGTACTCCGGCACTTCCCCCCCCCCCCCACCCCCACTTTGGTACCGGTTTCAGGCGACTTAAAAAATTTTAAGCACAAGCGATCGAAATTTCCGAAACTTCAGTTGCTGAGCTGACCCTTCGCACCACGTGAATGTCCTGTGTTTGTCTTGTACTGTGTTTGTCTTTAGAGTGAATGCATGTGTGTCACGTGAGCATGCGTGTTGGGTGCAGTTCGCGGCGCTTTGAGCCGATTCGCAGAGTTGGGGAAAAGCGCCTATATAATAACCGGTATTATTATTATTATATTGCTCTGATGGTCTACTCAGAATATATTATGCACACAATAGCCCCTTCATTGTCAGTCGACGCGGATCGTCTTTCTGCAATCTTCGTGAATTCAACGCCCAACAGCCCCGGCCCGCCGTCCCAGGAACATGGATTCAAAGTGGGGTCAGTAAGAGGCATAGATCCTCATAAAGTTCTATATGTCTCTTGCAGTTGGAACGTGTTCATTTTTTCTCGGCAGTCAAGGGGATTAATAAAATGCCAAGAAATTTCATTTGATATTAATCTGTTCTTTTCGGCATGTGATAGATTAAATAACTCTAATAATAATATATAATTCTAAGGCGCCTTTTTTCCCCAATAAAACCTCTAGGCGCCGTACAAATGATGTACTACAATTACCTTGCATCATACAGCAAGCATAAGAGAACTTTCACCCTAACATACACACTGGTCCACGCAACAGGATATCTCTTGGCTTGACTTCGCGAACGAAGATTTTATAGGAGTTGCCCACGACGTCTGCAGGCTTGTTCGTGGCTGCGAAGGCCAATCCGGGACAGGCAGGTTCAACCGCAGTGGCTGCAGGGGGAGGTATGGCCAGGGTTCTGAGTTGCGGCATCTCTGTTTTTTCTCCTGAGCCGCTTGTCCTTAAGGCTAGCTCTGCGAGAGTCCTCAAAGGACACGGATGCCTTGTAAATGGTGGAGCGCCAGGTGTCACGGTCCACAGCAAGCGAAGACCACTGGTGGTGGTCGATTTGGCAGGTACTAAGTGACTTCTTGAGACAGTCTTTGTATCTCTTCTTTGGTGCCCCTCTGTCACGGTGTCCAGTAGCAAGCTCGCCGAACAGGGTGATCTTTGGTAGGCGATGATCCTCCATCCTGGAGACATGCCCCGCCCAGCGGAGCTGTGTCCGCAGCAGCAAAGCCTCGATGCTCACAGTTTCAGCCTGTTCAAGGACCTCGACGTTGGTGACATAGTCACTCCAGTGAATGCCCAGGATGGTGCGCAGGCAGCGCTGGTGGAAGCGTTCGAGGAGTCGTAGTTGGCTGCGGTAGAGGGCCCAGGACTCGGAACCATACAGCAGGGTGGTGAGGACCACAGCTCTGTACACGCTGATCTTGGTGCCTGTTTTCAGCTGTTGATTGTGCCACACCCGCTTGAAAAGTCGCCCGAAAGCGCTGTTCGCTTTTGCCAGCCTGCTGTCAAGCTCCTTGTCCAGCTTGGCGTCCGACGTGATAATGCAGCCAAGGTAAGTAAACTGGTGCACTGACTTTAGTTCAGACTCGCCAATGGTGATGTGAGGAGGGCGATACACTGTCTTGGGTGCCGGCTGATGGAGGACCTCTGTCTTTTTCAGACTGACCTCGAGTCCAAAGAGCTGGGCAGCGTCTGCGAAACAGGACGTGATGCGCTGCAAGGCTCTCTCTGTGTGTGCAACGAGGGCAGCGTCATCAGCAAAAAGCAGCTCACGAATCAGTTGGTCTAGGGTTTTCGTGTGGGCCTGCAGTCGTCTGAGGTTGAACAGGCTGCCATCGAGACGATACCTGATGTACACTGCATCGTCATCATCGAGGTCCACTGTGGCCTGCTTCAACATCATGCTAAAAAAGATGGTGAAGAGGGTCGGTGCCAGCACGCAGCCCTGCTTTACGCCGTTGAGAATAGGGAATGGTTCGGAGAGGTCATTGTTGAGTCTGACCTGGCCTTGCTGGTCCTCGTGTAGCTGGACAATCATGCTGAGGAACTTTGGGGGACAGCCAAGTCGCTCCAGGATCTGCCACATGCCTTGGCTGCTCACAGTGTCGAACGCTTTTGTTAGGTCGACAAACGTTATGTACAGCCCTTTGTTCTGCTCGCGGCACTTCTCATGAAGCTGTCTCAGCACAAAGACCATATCGGTGGTGCTCCTGTTTGCTCTGAAGCCACACTGGCCCTCTGGGAGGTGGTCTTCAGCGATGGCAGGTACCAGCCGATTCAGGAGCAGCCTTGCAAGAATTTTCCCAGCAATGGACAGCAAGGTAATTCCCCGATAGTTGGAACAGTCAGACTTCTCGCCTTTGTTCTTGTACAGGGTGATAACGACAGCATCACGTAGATCCTTTGGTAGTGTTCCTTCCTCCCAGCAGCAGAGAAAGAGGTCATGGAGCTTGTTGTGCAGTGCTGTGCCTCCATGTTTCCAGATCTCTGGCGGTATTCCATCAATGCCTGCTGCTTTGCCACTCTTGAGCTGGTGGATGGCTGTGAGGGTCTCTTCAGCGGTGGGCGGTTCGTCCAATTCAACCTTTACTGGGAGTTGTGGGTTTTGTAGGACGACTGCTTCTTGAACAGTGCGCTCAGCGCTGAAGAGGCTCTGAAAGTACTCCGACCAGCGGTTCAAGATGGAGGTATTATCTGTGAGGAGTGCCTGGCCATTCGCGCTTCGCAGGGGACTTTGTACCAGGTGCCTGGGGCCATACACTGCTTTCAGTGCTTCGTAGAAGCCCCTGTAGTCACCATTGTCAGCGCAAAGCTGGGTCCTCTGTGCAAGTCTGGTCCACCACTCATTCTGGAGATCTCTGAGCTTGCGCTGGAGACTGCTGCAGACGAGGCGGAAGGCAGACTTCTTCACAGGGCAGGAAGGCTGGGCTAGGTGGGCCTGATGGGCGTCTCTTTTTTTTTTAGGTGTTCCTGGATCTCAACATCGTTTTCGTCAAACCAGTCTTTGTTCTTCTTTCTAGCGAAACCCAAGACTTCTGCAGAGGATGTTGCAATAGCAGTTTTCAGTTGTTCCCAGAGTGTTTCAGGGGAGGAGTCTGCTGGGTCCTGTGTGTCTTTGAGCCTGCGCTGTAAATCTGTCTGAAAGGCAGCTTTCACGTCGTCACGCTGAAGGCTGGCAACATCAAGCTTTTTCTTGGGGGGACCCCATTTCTTGGGTTTTAGCTTGACGTGGAGCCTGAGTTTGCAGCGGACAAGGCGGTGGTCAGTGTGGCACTCTGCGCTGGGCATCACTCTGGTGAGGAGGACATCACTGCGGTCCCTCTGACGCACTAGGACATAGTCGATAAGGTGCCAGTGTTTGGAGCGAGGATGCATCCAGGTGGTCTTTCGACTGTCCTTTTGCTGAAAAGTAGTGTTGGTGATGACCAGTTGCTGCTCTGCACAGAACTCCAACAGTAGGCGGCCATTGTCATTGCAGTTCCCGACGCCATGCTTGCCGAGGACTCCTTTCCAGGCTTCAGAGTCCTGGCCCACTCTGGCGTTGAAGTCGCCAAGGATGATGACTTTGTCGTCTGCAGGGGTGCTCTGTATGAGGCTGCGCAGGTCAGTGTAAAACTTGTCCTTTTCAGCAGGCTCTGCCAGGAGGGTTGGGGAGTACACACTGAGAAGGGTGACGTGTTGCTGGTGTCTCAGTGGGAGGCGCATGGACATGATGCGGTCTGAGTGACCCGTTGGTAGGTTTTCCAGCTTAGTCGCAATGGAGGTCTTGACCATGAAATCCACGCCTGAGAGCCGTCTTTCTGATTCAGGCCTGCCTGACCAGAAGAGGGTGTACCCAGCGCCAAGTTCTTGGAGGCTGCCTTCGTCCGGAAGGCGTACTTCACTAAGCGCGGCGATGTCGATGTTTAACCTCCGCAATTCATGGGCAATGAGGGCGGAGCGACGTTCAGGGTGTCCGCTGTCTGCTTTGTCCAGCATGGTTCGGATGTTCCAGCATGCTACGTTGAGTCCGGTCGTGGTCGTCATGAGAGTGCATCCGTTATTCTTTCTTGTTTTTTGACCGCAGGAGAAGATGCCCGTTGACCGCGGCTAGCCAACTGGGGTTGCGAGGGGACGAGCTTTGGTTAGGCCACCTTTTCTAGGCCCCTCTCCGTGTGGAGCAAGCAGTGCTGTCCCTAGAGAAGGCTGCTTGGTCGTTCAGGGTGTGCCGAGTGATGTTGTCATCCCCAGGTCAACATCAGGCGACCAATATCCTGAACCGCCTGCATGCAGGTTTGAGACTGCGGCTTCCAGTGACATCTTTCACCTGCCGTTTCGCCCCTCGCCCGTCGCTACAGGACTTGGAATGGTCAGTGTCATGGTCCGTGGACGTTTCCTAAAGCCTGCGCGGTGGAGCTTTTTGGTGGAGTGCAGTGTGCGCAGTACTGGCCCCACCATTTAAACCCTTGGTTCGTCTGCCATGGCCTAGCAAGCTGGGACGGTGGCATAGAGGGCCTCGGGTCGTAGGTTTTATATCAGACTGTCCTTGTCCTAGTCTCTGGCTCAAAAGCCTTCTCCGGAGACACAGGGGCTTTGATGTCAGGGGGTTTCCTCCCTTAGCCTTTCCGCAGCCAAGCGGCCAGGCCTGCAAGGCAGCAGGGGACTCGTGGAGGGCGGGGTCGTCTATGTCCCGTGCAGATGTGAACATCTGCCCACTGCCCATAGACAGGATATACGCGAGAAATAAAAACCAATAGAATGATACATTCCAACACTACGCTCATACAAAAAGACATACCGTACAAATGCATCACAAACCGCTTTACCAACTGAATGTCTTGAAAAATATGGCCTTTTATTAGACTTTTATCGAATATGCTAAAGCACGCTGATTTGTCTTCTTTTGGACACTGAAAATAA
>BTPG01000003.1:172782050-172819550 GCA_036245525.1 Semisulcospira habei
ACATGACCTTCGACCTACTGGGGACGACTTCCGGTTTTGCTTGCAAACATGGAAGCTGTGAATACAAAACCCTACACAAGTTCCCGAGCTAGCGGCCGACATTGCGCAGTAAAAGGTTGCCACAACAACGAAAAAAAGCTGTATGACTTGTTGCAAATGCCATGTTTTGACCACAAACCTTTCATTCGCCGTTATTGTTCGTGTTTGAAACCTTTTTGTTTGTAAAAAAGTGTATCACATCGCACACTATCCGATGAAATGGCCTGTTTTTTATCGGCCGGCCGTACACACTCGAGCGACACAAGTCAGTCTGAATTTTTATGTCCAGTTCATGTGTGTTTCGAGGAAGTTTTGCTGTAAATTGCCGGTACTCCTCATCGTCAGCGGACCAAACCGTGGCGGAGATAGTTATTTTGCGCAGCGTTTTGTTGCACGTATCAAAATCTCCGTTGAAGTTATATCCCCATATTTTTGGTAGGGATTAGGACTACCGACTCTAAGGCCTACCTACTGATGCCAGCAGGTTGTTGTCTCACTCACGCCCTGATATTTTCATACGGTTTTTGTATCATGGGCGTGTGTGATCGTCAACTTTTGTGTAAATGTGTTGTTGTTTTTTTTTTTTTTTTTTTTTTTTTTGTCTTTTTTGTTTTGTTTTTTGTTTTTGTTTTTCCTCCAACTTTTTATGTTCTGTCAGTACAATAGTGAAACTTATTTTGTTCTGTTTTGTCGGTACAATAGTGAAACTTGTAGTAATGTACCCAGTAATTCATATTTATTGTCATGCTGATAAAATTAAAGAGTTTGTTGGCAGATTGTCAATTTTTTGTGTTTGTGTCATGAATTATCCTTAGAATGCATTAATCGCAATTCTTTCATTGTTTTCAGTATTATTATATTAATGTATACATGTATGGTGCAGCAATACAAGTTTTGTTGTCTCAAACATTTCATAAATAACATGAGAATATTTTGCCACCCAAAAGTAGAGACCAAACAAAGTGTAGAAATAGTGTTATTAGCTTGAGATACACTTGAAAACAGAACACTTAAATAACTACATGGCTACACAAAATATCTATGCATATACACGAAAACTTCGCAAAAAACTTTCCAACGCGCACACGTAAACACTTCTCTGAAAGGCCAAACCGGAAATGCTACACAGCCGAGCAACCTGTTAACCGACCCATTTGAGAATATTACCGTTTGGTAAAAAAGAGGTGAATTTGAGAAGAAACAATTTGGCTATTTTTTTTAAACCTCTCTCTGGACCCCCCTTGAATTTGACCTTTGAGAGAGGTCACTGAATTTGATGTGTTTAGAAAGTTTTTGCCACAAAGTATCCTTTGGCCAAGTTTGAAGTCTGAGGCTTGAACTTACTTACTTACTTACGCCTGTCACCCCTACCCGGGTATAGGCCGTCGACGAGAGACCTCCAGCAACTCCTGTCCTGTGCTTCTCCTTCGATTCTACTCCAGGTGGTTCCCAGTCTCTTGATGTCTGCTTGGAGGTCTCGACGCCAGGAGTTTCTCGGCCTACCTCTTTTCCTCTTTCCCTGGGGGTTCCATGACAATGCCTGCCTAGTGATACTGGAAGCTGGCTTTCTCAGACTGTGACCGATCCATCCCCATCTTCTTCGCCCAATTTCATTCTCTGCTGTTATCTGTTCTGTTCTCTCCCAGAGTCTGACGTTGCTGATCTTCTCTGGCCAGTGGATTTTCAAAATTCTTCTAAGGCAACTGTTCATGAAGGTCTGTACTCTGTTGACTGTGGTTTTTGTCAATCTCCATGTCTCTGCTCCATATAGGAGAACTGCTTTTACATTGGAGTTGAAAATCCGGACTTTGGTGTGTTGTGACAGCTCTCTGGAACTCCACACTTTTTTCAACTGGAGAAAGGCTGCTCTGGCTTTACCGATTCGTGCTCTGACATCTGCATCAGTGCCGCCTTTTTTGTCTATGATGCTCCCGAGATAGGTGAAGGACTCCACCTCCTCCAACGGGGTGCCAGCAAGCAAGACTGGTTCTTCCCTGGTTGCGTTCAGCCTCATTGTCTTTGTTTTCTGTTTGTGAATGGTGAGGCCCACTTGGGACGAGATGTCAGCAAGCCTCGTGGTCTTGTCCTGCATTTGTTGATGAGTGTGGGACAGTAATGCCAAGTCGTCTGCAAAATCGAGGTCGTCAAGCTGTGTCCACAGTGTCCACTGTATTCCACTTCGTCCGTGCTCTGTAGTCATCTTCATGACCCAGTCTATGGCCAGTAGGAAGAGGAACGGAGACAGCAGACACCCCTGCCTGACACCAGTTCTGACCTGGAGCTCTCTGGTGAACTGCCCTTCGTGGATCACGCGACATGTCATGCCATCATAGCTGCTTTGGATCAGGCGGACGAGCTTTGTGGGTACACCGTAGTGTCGTAGGAGTTTCCACAAAGTCTCTCGGTCCACGCTGTCAAATGCTTTCTCATAATCCACAAAGTTGACGTACAGCAGGGAGCTCCACTCCAGAGACTGTTCCACGATGATGCGGAGAGTGGCGATCTGGTCTGTACATGATCGGTTCTTCCTGAATCCTGCTTGCTGGTCTCTCAGCTGGGGGTCAACGGAGCTCTTCATTCTCTCTAGGATGATCCTGTTGAAGACCTTTCCTGGTACTGACAGCAAGGTGATTCCTCTGTAGTTGGAACACTTGCTGAGGTCGCCTTTCTTGGGAAGCTTGATTAGGTACCCCTCCTTCCAGTCAGCTGGCATCACCTCCTCTTCCCAGATCTTTCCAAACAGTGGGTACAGCATCTCAACTGTTGTCTCTAGGTCTGCTTTCAGAGACTCCGCTGGGATGCCATCTGGCCCTGCTGCTTTGCCATTCTTCAAAACTGCCACTGCTTTTCTGATCTCTTCCCGGCTGGGTCTGTCACAGCTGATGGGTAGGTCGGTCTCTGCCGGCTGGATGTCGGGGGGGGGTCGGGTGGGCTAGGTCTGTTCAGTAACTCTTCAAAATACTCGGCCCATCTGTCAAGTTGGTCTGCTCTGTCTGCAATAGTCTTGCCTTCTTTGTCTTTTACTGGTCTTTCTGTATGGCCATACTTACCCGACAATCTTCTGGTAATGTCGTAGAGCTGTTTCATGTTGCCGCTGCCTGCTGCCTTTTCTGCCTCTGCTGCCAGGCTGTCTGTGTAGGCCCTCTTGTCTGCCCTGATACTCCTCTTCACCTCGCGGTTGGCTTCCGAGTATTCCCCCTGTGCCCTTACTTTGGCTGCTCTCGTGCGACTGTTGTTGACCGCTGCTTTCTTCTGCTTCCTCACTTCTATCTTCTTCAAGGTCTGTGCCGACAGCCAGTCCTTGTGGTGGTGTTTCCTGAACCCTACAGTGTCTTTGCAGGTTGAGTTCAGCGCCTCTCTAACTGCCTTCCACTGCTGCTCTGTGGTGACCGCCTCCTCTTCATTTACTAGCTCCTGTAGCGCTTGAAACCGGTTGGACAGCACCAGTTTGAACTCTTCTCTAACTCCAGTTTCTCTCAGGAGGCCTACATTATAGCGCTGTCTTCTTGTTGTCTCTGTGCGGCTTTTCTTTAGCTTGAGCTTCATTCTTAAGGTAAGCAGATGGTGGTCTGAGGCGACATCTGCTCCCCTCCTCACTCGAACATCTTGAAGGGATCTTCTAAATTTCTTGCTAATGCAGATATGGTCTATTTGGTTCTCTGTTGTATGGTCAGGTGAGACCCAAGTTGCTTTGTGTATTCTTCTGTGTGGGAAGATGCTGCCTCCAATGACAAGTCGGTTTAGAGCACAAAAGTCTACAAACCTCTCCCCGTTCTCACTCATCTCCGAGCCTAGTCCCTGTCTCCCCATCACCTCTTCGTATCCGGTGTTGTCCTCCCCTATTTTGGCATTAAAATCGCCCATGACGATGGTGATGTCTCGCTCCGCACATTTGTCCACGGCACTCTGGAGTCGGTCGTAGAACTCTTGTTTCTCTTCCTCGTCACTGTCATTGGTGGGCGCATAACACTGGATGACGTTCAGCTTGAGCTTTTTCTTGGTTCTAAAGGCTGCTGTTATAATTCTTGGCCCAAGAGGTTCCCAGCCCATCAGCGCTCTCTGTGCCACTGGTGACAGCATGAGTGCTACTCCTTCTGTATGGGGGGCATTCTCCTCTTCATGACCTGAATACAGAACCATCTCCCCACTTAACAGCCTTTTCTGGCCAGACTGCGTCCATCTGGCTTCACTGATGCCTAGCAGGGAAAGGTTGTACTTTTGCATTTCCGCTGCTATCTGGGCGGCCTTGCCGCTCTGGTACATGGTCTTGACGTTCCATGTGCCCATGGTTGTATCCCTGGATAGAGAGAGGCGGCTCGGTCCTGTGGCTTCCGAAGACTTCCGGCTTTCACCACAGGACGTCATAAGTCTTCTAGTAGAAGAACCTTCCTCCTCCAGGAAAGGAATTACTGTTAGTCTTTTCGTCGGCGTTTTTTGTAGCTATTTCCTTTTTTGCAGGGTGGGGAAGCTACCCCCACGCCCAACCCCCTTACTAGGAGGACCAGGGGTTTTCTGTCGGGGTCACCTTCCCTTAGACCATGTTGGTTCACGGCACCTTATTTCATTCGGTGCACCCCTCTCACGAGGGACCCCCTATCCACCACCCAGGGGACGCGCCTCAACGCCGTATGGTCCCAGCGCGAGGCTGAGGCTTGAACAGTCTCCGAAAAAAAGTCAACCCTAAAATTTACTACTGGCGACAGGCGACGGACAGACGACGGATGGCCCATTACGTAGACTTACTTTTGCTATCACACGTACACCAAAATTGAAAGTTATATACCACAGTTTATTTACATCAGGCTTTATTTCTAAAACGCCATGCAATTTTGTTATGGAGAATTTTTGCATCCAGTAAAATTTCCCCACATAAATCGTAAACGTTAACATATATCGTAAACTTTACGTACATAACATCCAAAAATCTCAGTAAAATTCTTAAATTAGTTGGTGTTAGCATTTTAAGATATAGAACTGGTACATTTATATAAATATCAAGTTTGCGAAGCTCATTTTCTCTTAACCTGGTGTCCATGTTTCGACTGCCCCACGCTAGGTGGTTTTGTGCCTTCTGAGAGGAAAACGAAATGTATAAATATCAAATCTTTTGCAGGTTCGTATGCATGACAGTCTTGAGCATTAAATGACACATCAGCTTTCTTCTCCAAAAACATGTCTGTTATATCTCCTTAAATGTTCACATCATTATTATTGTCCTGTTTTGGACAGAAACGAACAAGCGTTTTAAGCGTAATGGTACTTTAAAAGTGCTTAGTTCACAAAAGTCAACGAAAACAGGACAACAGGATAGGGTAGATAACGTCAATCTTTGTGGAGTAGTTTTACTGAGGTAAACACTCTGTGCATGTATTTATACAATTAAGATCATAAGTCTATTACCATATAACACAAATCTATTACTATTATAGTAACAGACTTATGCATATAGTAATAGACTTATGTTAAAACACATACATGTATTTTGAAAAATATGTTGACTAATAGCTAAAATATGTTAATATGCAAGATATGCCCTTAATACAACAACAACAGCACAGCAATGTGGTAATAGTAATAATAATACGGCAAAATATTAGTAATATATCAACTGAAGAACATTTGATTCAAAGTACCATTACGCGTAAATCTGAAGACCCATTTCAGCACCGTTTGTGTTCCTTATGCCTTATCGACACACCTAAAATGAACTTTAATGGCAGTTTGCACATGCAGCAAACACATATGCGTAATCGCACTTATTATTCTGCGCAACCGTTAGCCGTGTCAATCTATGTTTAGCTATTTTTCATACTAATACAGTTGTAATACAGTCAAAAACGGAGAGCAGTCGTTGTCAGGTTACTTGATATTAAGACGACGCGCTCTCAACTGGATTCTCCTGTGTCTAAATGAACCATAACTAGACCTGTGCGTAGCGTTTCGTAACCATCTGTTACAAAAGTGTATAATTATTTGAACAGTCACTGCGGTAGTGGGCCCAACGGTATTGGAAAAAAATTAATGAGCACCGACGAAAGAGTTGTGTCCCTTTAACCAGGACACTGTAACCACGGTGCTGTCAGTTGCGGGTTCTGATTACGTCACGTTTCTGTTCCAAATGGCGCATTTGCTCGTTACTTCATTCCATATTAGTAAAGTTAACCCATTTAACCCCAATGCCGAATTCCCCAAATTTTGGAGGTAACACCTCATGACTATGTACCAGTTGCAGAAGATACACCGACCATGATAATTCAAGGGTAGTGCCAGATCAGCTTGGCGCCATCAGGCACCAAGCTCATCTGGCACTACCCTTGAATTATCATGGTCGATCCTTAACTTGCTGCAGGACATCGGGGCTAAATGGGTTAACCTTTTGCGTGTGCAGTCACCAGTACTGTAAACAGTATCGGCTGCTGCATTCACAAGGGGGTAATCGGCTCGGACAAGAGTATGACAATGAAAAATCGGTTTACATGATTGACTGACCTCTTTAGTCTAGGAGCAAAAACGATTAAAACTTTCATCGCCAGTAGAGTGACTTATCTGTGGTGGTCGATCCATCTCCAACAGGTATCAATTAGTCACAAGTGGATGGCTGCATTATTTAATGTCCCGCTTACCGAGAAACGATTTTAGACTGAGGTCTGACACAAACGATACCCAAAACGCCCGTCAAAGGCACGAACATTGCACGGCGCACGAACAAAAAACTGACCCGGGGTGTCAGTGTCAGTCTAATAAGGCCTTTGTTGGCTCTTACGGGTTTGGCTTTATATTCTAGGAAGGTTAACGGGTTTGGGTTTGTTTTTTTAAACGAGTTTTCTTGTTTGGTTAGTTTTCTTAACCCATTCAGCAGGCGCCAAGCAAATCTGGCACTACCCTTGGATTTTCATGGTCGATCCATCGCCTCAACAGGTGCATAGTCGTTAGATGACGCCTCCAAAATTTGGGAAATACGTGCGTTGGGCTGAATGAGTTAATCAAGGTGATGCAGAAGTTGCTCCATGAGGTTTATTGACGAAAGCCAGTGGTGTCGGCCCGGATAAGTACATCATGTCAGTGTTGATGGTGCGGCGACCGTGCCAGGCAGGATACTGAAGAGTGACCGCCGGCGGAGACGGATACTTCCCCTTCCGGCATCCTACATACGCTAATTCTTGTACAGTCTCACCTCAGTCGTTCAACGTGCAAACACATCGCCAGTAATAGAAGTTACGTCCAAACATTTAATAATGGTAGCACCTATAATATAGTCACAAATGCATCCCTAAAGCTCTATATGAAGTTTCAGTGGACGAAGGCTTTTAAGACAAAAGCCTTGAAAAGGCAACAACAGTGGCAAATTGTGGCCACACAGGGCAATCAGGTTATGTCTCCTTTTCACACACTGTTATCTGTTAGCCTCTTGCAGCATAAAACTATGAACGAAGAACCTTTCTGACAAAACAAAACATCCACGCGAAGCCTTACAGGAGAAATATTTTCAGCAATTCTAAATTTTTTTTTTTATATGTTAGCGTTTTCCACAACACTCTAATGCACTAAGTACCGCATGACAAAACTGTCGTCTGCAAGATGCCCCAATAAGGCTCCCATGAACACACTAGGTCAACTCAAATTACCCAAATTGGCCGCTTTTTCACACCACCTGTCATGCCTCTTGCTGCTCAAAACGCCCAAACAGGCAAAAATGGGAATTTTGAAAAATTGGCAAAAACAGGGAACATTTTTCGAACTATGTCTCACGGAATTGTTACTACATGAACCGGAAGCAATTGCCCCGTGTGGCCTGTCCGGTAATCAGTTACTTCTCAATGCGCAAAAGGCCATCGGGCAGATGTCGGTCCGCGCACGACAGCGGCCAACGGCCTTTTGCGTATTGGGTTTTTACTTTTAAAACAAAGTTGACTCCATAACAAAAGCAAAAGATGATACAAATGCACTTGATCAAAGTAGTTTTATAGCTTTTAAATTTCTGAGTTTTCAGAAGTGAACCCACCCGTATATGCGCCTTAGCAGATCCAAGTATTTTCCGTAGTGAACCTGACTCTGTCTTTACCAGAGAGGGGGAACAAGTCGTTCAGTTCATTTATGTGGTCAATGATGTACGGTTACTGAAAAACAAAAGAAACGGCTGAAACTCACTGCAAACTACAATAGCTCATTTCCCTCTCACGCTCAGCCTGGAAACTGAACAAGAAAAGCAAAACTTAGGCACAGATTCTCATGGGTCACGGTCCTGTAACTCGCATGGCGGACTCCGGAGGATCTATGCCTTTAACCCATCTATAGAAATGGCCCTATCACATTGTCCTAGATACAATCACTGATACTGACGCACCTCCTGTCAGAAATAAACATAGATCCTCATGGCGCCCGCAGATGCGAAAGCTATGAGAATCATGCCTCTTGCCTGCTTCAACCATTATGCTGGTCCTTACATAGAAGAAGCTGCGCGAGCTGATTCAGTGACTGCCTTCCATAGTGCATTAGACGCGATGACAGCAATTATTAAACAGACCGCTCTGCTGAAAAAAGGGGACAGAAACCGAGAATAGCGCGAGCTCACATTCCAGCGAATCAAAATGATTAGGCTTTTCAGAGTCTGAGTTAGAACTGATACGTTGTGTTGTGTTGATTAGGAAGGAAAACTGAAACCACAACTCGCTTTTGGACATAGGGGCTCGATGACAGTAGCTTTGACTAATGCAAATCCACTGCGCCACCGCGAGCCACCGCCACCTACTAATGCTCAAGACAAAATACAAGGGAGGAAACGAACACGCCCGCGAATCGACGAGGCACTGTGATTCCAGAGCAGTTTTCAACCCTAAAAGCAACCATCCGCCTAAAACCTCGAACTGAACAGAATCGGTAGATATTTTTCCACAAATCTATACCAGCCTTGTCCTCCGATCAAAACTGATAGTTTAGTATCAAGGCTTTTTGCACAGTCAAACACCATTCACAGCAGACGGCGAGTTGTCGGTTTTAGATGCGGCCGGAAATACGCCGCAAGCTCATTTTTCATTGGTTTATGTAAATTAGCATATCCAATAAAATTAAAACAAGAGTGCGTCTTACTGTCGACATGAACTTGTGACCCCAGTAGTCCCAGAGCTAGCCAGGTCTACCATGCACCCCCCGCCTCCCCCAAGTACTCAATAAGATGGGTTTGAAAGAGTACCTTAGTATGTCCTGAGATGTTTAAGCAATGTTCCCCTAAATTCCTTAGGAACACACCAGAGATATAGCCGATGACGCAAGGGTACCCCCATTCACGCTCTTCGCGGATGCTAAAATGAGCTTGACAAACATCGTTTTCCTCTAAATAAATCTGAATTCATTCCAGAAGCCCTAATCAGGCATTATGTTAAGGCACACCTTCTGCGTCCTCTGCAAAAGAAAGAAAAAAAAAAGAATAAAAAATATATTGAATCTGTGGCTCACAGAGAAGGTATTTGTGCACCCAGTAAATGGCAATTTCCTCAAAATCGCAATAAAAAACAAAAATAATGTGTCAGATGCCTTCAGACATTTTCTATAGCACTGGCAGTCCATTTTCAGGCTTACATCATTAAAACAGGATGTTACAATTATTATAAACTTGACTAGGTGATGTTGTGATTACTATGAGTGCCACATTGATTGATTTTGTAACCCTACCCCCAAGTTGTAAAAATACACAAAATTAATTAGAAAAAAAAATACTAAAGTTATTCCATTTCATTTTGACATCTCTTTACCTATTAAGTTTCAAAAATTTGAGCATAAAGTGCAAGAAAATTAGGAAAGTTGGCATCCTTTATGATACATTTGTGGTGAATGATAGCTTTTTCCAATTTAAAATTGACAAATTGGGAAACGTACGTTGTATCCGATGCCATCAGAAATTTTGTATACAACTGATAGGTCTTTTTTTAGGTTTTAATGGTTAGGATAGAGTACCGCAGTTACTCCCAACCTGATTTTATGATGCTGTGATTCATTTAGGGGCCACAGTGGCTGAATCTGCTGCCCTTCCCCCATTTTACCAGTACGCAAAGAAACACAAAATGATCATAAAAATTGATTATGTCATAACTCGGCTGTTTAAATACTTTTGTTGTCAGTTTTCTTAACAAAGTATGCACATTGAGCATAAAATATGTGATCATTTCATTAATTTCAATGTGACCCATTAATTTAATTGTAATTCTTTTTATTTTTTTATTTTTTTTATTTTTTATTAAAGCATAAAAAGGGGGAAATGCCTGTAAACAGGGGCTGCCGTTGAAGAACTTCCTCTTTAAAAAAACAGCAAGACTGTAGTAAACGGCACATTCAGCAGTCTTGTCAAACTCAGGGAAGGTGTACCTCAGGGAGGTGATGTGTCTGATGCGTTCTTGGTCTACATTAATGACATCAGTACAGTACAGCAGTACCAAGGTTTGTCTCGAACATCCTCCATGCGGATGACTTTGCAGTGTGGAGCACATCAGAACATACTGAAATAGCATCCTGCAGAATCCAGGATGCTGCCAATAGAGTCAGCATCTGTACTAAAAGATGGCCACTCAAACTGAGCTAGACCATCTCTTTCAATCAGATGTAAGAGGTCACCTTGAAAACTGGAGACCTTCCAGTACCAAAGACAGACAGGCCAACTTTACTGGCAACATATAAATTACTGGATTCAGGTGGAGGCCTCACATCGAAGCTAGAGTTGCGGGAAAAAAGTCTCTGATGAAGAAACTGGTGGGAACCACATTGGCGCAAATTACAGCAACAACCTGGTGCAAGCAAACACCAGTTTGGTCAGACCAGTAGTGGGGTACCAAGATACTTCGACAATATGAAACACTCCCTGCAAAACCAAAAATCCCAGGCTTGACAAGGTGCTGAACATGGGTCATTCTCATGATGCAATGACATTCTTAGAGCTATCTGGAGTATTTTTTAACATTGTTTTCCCTGTAAAGAACCATGAAACTTTGTTACGCATATTCATATTTACACCTTTCTAGATGAAAATAAATGAGAAGAAAAGGCCTTACGCTAGGTAAAAAATATCTCCTATAAGACCAGCTAGTTTCACTCATTCAGTCTATCATTTTTGCCTCTTTCCTCCAATAAACAAACCGCAAACAAATTGATTGGTCACATTTTGATCAGAATACAGTCCAAAGTTCCACATATTTTACGGACATTAAAGGGATCTGAGACATGACCTCTCTCTTGGCTTGACTTCGCGAACGAAGATTTTATAGGAGTTGCCCACGACGTCTGCAGGCTTGTTCGTGGCTGCGGAGGCCAATCCGAGACAGGCAGGTTCGACCGCAGTGGCTGCAGGGGAAGGTATGGCCAGGGTTCTGAGCTGCGGCATCTCTGTTTTTTCTCCTGAGCCGCTTGTCCTTAAGGCTAGCTCTGTGAGAGTCCTCAAAGGAGACAGCTGCCTTGTAAATGGTGGAGCGCCAGGTGTCACGGTCCGCAGCAAGCGAAGACCACTGGTGGTGGTCGATTTGGCAGGCACTAAGTGACTTCTTGAGACAGTCTTTGTATCTCTTCTTTGGTGCCCCTCTGTCACGGTGTCCAGTAGCAAGCTCGCCGAACAGGGTGATCTTTGGTAGGCGATGATCCTCCATCCTGGAGACAAGCCCCGCCCAGCGGAGCTGTGTCCGCAGCAGCAAAGCCTCGATGCTCACAGTTTCAGCCTGTTCAAGGACCTCGACGTTGGTGACATAGTCACTCCAGTGAATGCCCAGGATGGTACGCAGGCGTGGAAGCGTTCGAGGAGTCGTAGTTGGCTGCGGTAGAGGGCCCAGGACTCGGAACCATACAGCAGGGTGGTGAGGACCACAGCTCTGTACACGCTGATCTTGGTGCCTGTTTTCAGCTGTTGATTGTGCCACACCCGCTTGAAAAGTCGCCCGAAAGCGCTGTTCGCTTTTGCCAGCCTGCTGTCAAGCTCCTTGTCCAGCTTGGCGTCCGACGTGATAATGCAGCCAAGGTAAGTAAACTGGTGCACTGACTTTAGTTCAGACTCGCCAATGGTGATGTGAGGAGGGCGATACACTGTCTTGGGTGCCGGCTGATGGAGGACCTCTGTCTTTTTCAGACTGACCTCGAGTCCAAAGAGCTGGGCAGCATCTGCGAAGCAAGACGTGATGCGCTGCAGGGCTCTCTCTGTGTGTGCAACGAGGGCAGCATCATCAGCAAAAAGCAGCTCACGAATCATTTGGTCTAGGGTTTTCGTGTGGGCCTGCAGTCGTCTGAGGTTGAACAGGCTGCCATCGAGACGATACCTGATGTACACTGCATCGTCATCATCACCGCATCATGTCCATGCGCCTCCCACTGAGACACCAGCAACACGTCACCCTTCTCAGTGTGTACTCCCCAACCCTCCTGGCAGAGCCTGCTGAAAAGGACAAGTTTTACACTGACCTGCGCAGCCTCCTACAGAGTACCCCTGCAGACGACAAAGTCATCATCCTTGGCGACTTCAACGCCAGAGTGGGCCAGGACTCTGAAGCCTGGAAAGGAGTCCTCGGCAAGCATGGCGTGGGGAACTGCAATGACAATGGCCGCCTACTGTTGGAGTTCTGTGCGGAGCAGCAACTGGTCATCACCAACACTACTTTTCAGCAAAAGGACAGTCGAAAGACCACCTGGATGCATCCTCGCTCCAAACACTGGCACCTTATCGACTATGTCCTAGTGCGTCAGAGGGACCGCAGTGACGTCCTCCTCACCAGAGTGATGCCCAGCGCAGAGTGCCACACTGACCACCGCCTTGTCCGCTGCAAACTCAGGCTCCACTTCAAGCCAAAACCCAAGAAATGGGGGCCCCCCAAGAAAAAGCTTGATGTTGCCGGCCTTCAGCGTGACGATGTGAAAGCTGCCTTTCAGACAGATTTACAGCGCAGGCTCAAAGACACAGCGGACCCAGTAGACTCCTCCCCTGAAACACTTTGGGAACAACTGAAAACTGCTATTGCAAAATCCTCTGCAGACGTCTTGGGTTTCGCCAGAAAGAAGAACAAAGACTGGTTTGACGAAAACGATGTAGAGATCCAGGAACACCTAGCAAAAAAAAAGAGCCGCCCATCAGGCCCACCTAGCCCAGCCTTCCTGCCCTGTGAAGAAGTCTGCCTTCCGCCTCGTCTGCAGCAGTCTCCAGCGCAAGCTCAGAGATCTCCAGAATGAGTGGTGGACCAGACTTTCACAGAGGACCCAGCTTTGCGCTGACAATGGTGACTACAGGGGCTTCTACGAAGCACTGAAAGCAGTGTATGGCCCCAGGCACCTGGTACAAAGTCCCCTGCGAAGCGCGAATGGCCAGGCACTCCTCACAGATAATACCTCCATCTTGAACCGCTGGTCGGAATACTTTCAGAGCCTCTTCAGCGCTGAGCGCACTGTTCAAGAAGCAGTCGTCCTACAAATCCCACACCTCCCAGTAAAGGTTGAATTGGACGAACCGCCCACCGCTGAAGAGACCCTCACAGCCATCCACCAGCTCAAGAGTGGCAAAGCAGCAGGCATTGATGGAATACCGCCAGAGATCTGGAAACATGGAGGCACAGCACTGCACAACAAGCTCCATGACCTCTTTCTCTGCTGCTGGGAGGAAGGAACACTACCAAAAGATCTCCGTGATGCAGTCGTTATCACCCTGTACAAGAACAAAGGCGAGAAGTCTGACTGTTCCAACTATCGGGGAATTACCCTGCTGTCCATTGCTGGGAAAATCCTTGCAAGGCTGCTCCTGAATCGGCTGGTACCTGCCATCGCAGAAGACCAACTCCCAGAGGGCCAGTGTGGCTTCAGAGCAAACAGGAGCACCACCGATATGGTCTTTGTGCTGAGACAGCTACAGGAGAAGTGCCGCGAGCAGAACAAAGGGCTGTACATAACATTTGTCGACCTAACAAAAGCGTTCGACACTGTGAGCAGGCAAGGCATGTGGCAGATCCTGGAGCGACTTGGCTGTCCCCCAAAGTTCCTCAACATGATTGTCCAGCTACACGAGGACCAGCAAGGCCAGGTCAGACCAGGTGAGACATGACACCACCCTGAGAAACATCTTCCCTGAGTTTGGCAAGACTGCTGAGTGTGCCGTCGACTTCAATCATGCAATTCTGTTGAAGAGGAAGTCTTTCAGCCATCGGTACATCATGCCTCTAAATCCAGACGGTAGAAGCTTTAGCAGCAGACCCTGTTTAAGACCCCCCCCCCCTCCCCCACCCCCTTTATGTTCTTAATCCAAATTAGTTACAATTAAATTGATGGGTTACATTGAAATTAATGAAATAATCACAGATTTTTATACTCAATATGCATACTTTGTTCAGAAAACTGGAAACAAAAATATTTAAACAGAGGAGTATGACGTAAGCAATTTTTAAGATCATTTTTGCGTTCCTGTGTACTGGTAAAATGGGTAGGGCAACAGATTCAGCCACTGTGGACTTAAATGCATCACATCATCATAAAATCAGGTTGGGAGTAACTGTGCTACTCTATCCTAATCAATAAAACTTTAAAAAAAAAAAAGACCTATCAGTTGTATACAAAATTGCTCAGGGCTTCGAAAACATTATTATTATTATTTTTTTTTTGATTTCGCGGAAATTGCCATTTACTGGGTACACAAATACCGTCACTGTGAGCCAAAGATTCAATTTTTTTTTCATTCTGTTTTTGCTGAGGACGCAGAAGGTATGCCTTAACATAATATTGCCTGATTTGGGCTCCTGTAATAAATTCTGGTTTATTTAGAGGAAAATGTTTCTCAAGCTCACTTTAGGATCCGCGAAGAGCGTGAATGGGGGTACCCTTGCGCCATCGGCTATATCTCTGGTGTGTTCCTAAGGATTTTAGGGGAAACATGGCTTAAACATCTCAGGACATTCCAAGGTACACTTTGAAATCCATCTTATTGAGTATTGTAGGGGAGGGGGCGGAAGGGGGGGGGGGGCGGTGCACGGTAGCCAAGACTGGCTTATGGAGTATAGGTACGTATTTCCCTCAGCCCAAAAAGGTATAATTTAATGGAGTCTGGTTTAAACACTGCTCAGTTGTCAATATATTTTCGAGTAATTCTCTTCGACTTTAGAGTAAACATGGCAGAAAACAATGGATGCACTGCAGTGCATAGAGGCCTCTTTCACGGCTCGTTCAACCCTAGATGTTGAGAAAGAGGTTCGTGCATGCTGGGATACTTCCGGGTATATCTAAAATTTCGCGGACGTGTTCGTTTCTTCCCTTGTATTTTGTCTTGAGCTTAGTAGGTGGCGGTGGCGCGCACGCGGGCAGTGGATTTGCATTAGTCAAAGCTACTGTCATTGAGCCCCTATGCTTTTGGATATGGCTGCCTCGGTTGACCATTCCGACAACGGCGGGTAAACGTTTGTTGTTTTTGTTCTGCTTCTTGAACCGCTCATAGGTTGTCAATATATATATATATATATATATATATATATATATATATATATATATATATATATATATATATATATATATATATATATATATATATATATTATAAAACCCAGCCATTTAGCCCTAAAACACTACACTAAGACAGATCGACCTTGATAGTTCAAGTATGGCGCCAGAATAGCTTCCAAAATATTCTGGCACAACCCTTGAACTATCACAGTCGATCAGGCTGTGATGCATAGTAATTTTGATAGGAAATATGTAAAATTTGTTTATTTCAACTTTATGGCTCATGACTGAAGTTACTGCACTTTACTTTGTTCGTCCTCCTCTGATTTCAGTGTTTCCTGCTGCTTTTAAGTGTTTAAGCTGAACTCACACAGGTATAAATTCATGTGTGTTAGACTGACATTCTCTCTCTCTCTCTCTCTCTCTCTCTCTCTCTCTCTCTCTCTCTCTTTCTCTCTCTCCCTCCCTCCCTCTCTCTCTCTCTCTCTCTCTGATTCTCTCTCTCTCTCTCTCTCTCTCTCTCTCTCTCTCTCTCTCTCTCTCTCTCTCTCTCTCTCTCTCTCTCTCTCTCTCTCTCTCTCTCTCTCTCTCTCTCTTAGAAAAGCCCAGAAAACGCTTGCGGAAAAAGTTATCGCAGAGGGTAAAGATACCCGAAGTGTCTGGAATGCAATCAATTTGTTTACAAAGCGGACAAGTTCCGTCCCCGCTGCTACCTCTCCAGGCATGGATCCAGACGATTTCAATTCCCATTTTTTAAATATCGCTGAGTCCCTTGTACAGTCTTTTCCCGCTAGCAGTGATAGTTACAGTTGTTCTGCTAAACTGCGCACACACTGTGAGTCTGCAGCAGGTGCGTCCTTCTCCATACTTCTTATGACAGTGTTTGAAGTTGGTAAATATATTTCTACTCTAACCAGTAAATCGTGTGGATGGAATAAATAACATGGTACTGAAATTGTCACTTCCATACACAGCTGAATCCTTGACATTTATCTTCAACCATTCTATCACACAAGGTATTTTTCCAGATGCCATGAAGGATGATAAAGTTGTCCCCATTCCCAAATGTAAAGATCCCAAAAGTCCAAACGATTTCCGTCCTATTTCAGTGTTATCAATATTGTCGAAGCCAATAGAAAGACACGTTCACAAGCACCTACTCCAATTCTTGGAGAATCAACGCCTACTCATATCACTTCAGTCCGGTTTTCGACCTAAACACTCGTGTCATACTGCACTCGTTCACATCGTTGACTCTTGGCTCTCATCAATCAACAATTCCAAATTAAATGGTGCAGTTTTTCTGGACCTAACCAAAGCATTTGATTTAGTCGATCACACCATTCTTTTAAAGAAACTTTCAGTATATAAGTTTGATTCGAACTCTATAGCGTTTTTCTCCTCCTACCTAAGTCGCCGCCGACAAAAGCTGTACTCGAACGGAAGGTATTCGAAAGAAGGTACAGTGAGGCACGGAGTTCCCCAAGGATCTATCCTAGGGCCTCTTTTATTTTCTTTATTCATCAATGACCTGCCTCTTTCCATCTCAAATCCTAAGGTAAAATGCGAACTCTTTGCTGACTATTCAACGCTGCATACATCAGACAATCGTGTCACGACGCTAAATTGTATCCTCCAGCAAAGTCTTGATGAAGTGTTAGATTGGTGTACGCATAATCGCATGCTACTCAGTACTTCTAAAACCAAAAGCATGTTGATAACAACCCGCCAAAAGCATCAGCTACATCCTGCCCCTTTGATACTTTCACTTGGGGATAAACCTATCCAACAGATATCCAAGCACCGCCTACTGGGAGTTGTAATTGGCGACCAGCTCAATTGGTCGTCGCATATCGACAGTTTGTGCAAAACCTTGTCCAGGAATGTATTTCTGCTCTCTAAACTTAGACATATTCTTAGTACAAAGTGCTGTGCATTGTTCTTTCACGCACACATTAAGAGCCACTGTGACTATGCGTCCTCTTTGTGGGACAAATGCAGCGAACGTCATATTAAAAAAAAATCAACTCGCTATATCGTCGTTCAGTTAAAATAATTATTCCAAACCCTACTTCCACAGACGAAAAAATAAAAGCTCTTGGCCTGCTTCCACTGACGGATCAACTCAAATTTAACAAATGCGTCCTCATGCACAAAATATTTCATTATCAAGTCCCCGAATATCTGTGCACGCTATTTAACTTCAGCCCTAGGCATCAGCTACACACGAGACATGGCTTGCTTCATTTACCCCGACCCAGGATAGATCTCTACAGGTCAAGCCTTCTATTTTCGGGTAGTTTTGTCTGGAACTCATTGCCTTTGAACATTAAATCATAATCCGGTAAAACCTATTTTAAACGTGCTTTGCACACGCACTTCCATTCAGCCTGACTTCACAGTTTGCAATATCAGAGTATTACTGCTGATTACACGTGAAAGTCAAATATTTACTCTTTCTCCTTACATTTGTAAACTGATAATCCTTTGTCTTGTCGGTGTCGCTATGTGCTCTTGATGCTGCTGATTCTTTGACACTGTCTTAGCTGAGTATAATATTAATGCCATGCACTCATTTATTTCCCTTGCTTTTTGTGTTGGTGGCAGTTACTAATTCTCCAATACCACTTTTTTTCCTTTTATTAATTCACCTATTGTGTTTTTTCCCCGTAGTTTTTCTTCCTCTTCTTCTTATTATTATTGTTATTATTTGCATGCTCTGTTTATTTTCCTGTTATGTTGTTTGTTTACAGGACAGCTTGTAAGACAGGCTTCGAGTTGCCTAATAGCTTTATCCTGAATAAATAAAGATTCATCATCATCATCATCATCATCATCATCTCTCTCTCTCTCTCTCTCTCTCTCTCTCTCTCTCTCTCTCTCTGTAACTTTTTCTAGTCAGTATATTAAGAACAGACCTGTAAAAGACCTGCATGACTATTGTCTCAAGTTGTCTGAAGTGTCAGTTCAGAAAAGGTAACATAAACCGAAACACAGACACACACACACACACACACACACACACACACACACACACACACACACACACACACACACACACATACATACACACAGACACAGAGAGAGAGAGAGAGAGAGAGAGAGAGAGAGAGAGAGAGAGAGAGAGAGAGAGAGAGAGAGAGAGAGAGAGAGAGAGAGAGAGAGAGAGAGAGAGAGAGAGAGAGAGAGAGAGAGAGAGAGAGAGAGAATGAATGAATGAATGAATGAATGAATGATACTTTATTTCTCAAGGATGGAAACAATAGGCGCACAGGCCTCTTTTCATGTTTGTCCTTGCTAAACTACAACATTAAAAGCAACATTAAAACAATATGTTAACAGCACAAAACAAGCGGCTACACCCACAGGTCACTTGTGTTACATTCCGATACAAGTTACAAAGTTGCTGAAGATTACACACACACACACAGCAAAATGACAGGGTCTTTGGGGGGGGGGGGGGGGGGGGTCGATGTAAAGTGTGTTTATAGAAAGCGACTGCACACTTATGATAAAGCTACTCATGTGTAGGAATTTAGTGCGCAGCCAAAACACCACGATAAAGAGAGATATTATGTAAAAGCTAACAAGTGCAAAACGGAGGACCACAGGAAATCATTGACATGACTCTTTTGGACATATTATCTACGTTTCATTCAAGTTTGCTCAGAGATGTATTTAAAAGCGTTCGTTCTAAACAATGGAAGATGTCTCGTTTGCTGTATATGTGGAGGAAGTGAGTTCCATAAATAGGCACCTGCGTAAGAAAGGCTGGATTTAAACAAGTCAATTCGGGACCGTTCAATGGCGAGACTGTTCCTCAAAGTGCTGTAAACCCTTTCGCTCTCAGTGAAAAGCTTAGCCAGGTAGAGGGGGGCTTTCCCGTTCAGTGCTTTGTGCATAAGTATGCACTTATTAAACGTAAGGTGTTGATGTAAAGGAAGGAGCCCTGAGAGAGAGGGAGAGAGAGAGAGAGAGAGAGAGAGAGAGAGAGAGAGAGAGAGAGAGAGAGAGAGAGAGAGAGAGAGAGAGAGAGAGAGAGAGAGAGAGAGAGAGAGAGAGAGAGAGAGAGAGAGAGACGCCAAGTTATTTTCACAACAGTCTTGAACTATCATGGGAGATCAATATCTTGTCGTATTGTGTCAGCCAAGGGCCTGAACGTGTCTTCATGCACTTTCATTGTTTTATCATTGTTTCATTGATTGATTCATTCTTCATCCCCAGAGAAAATCCACGCACGGGAACAGCGGAAACTATAGATGAAGCGACGGAAATAAGCGTGTCGTCCCCGCTTTCCGACAAAATGGACGGCGAAGAAGTCTTCACTGACGCTCAGGTACGAGTAATTAACTCTTAAACTCCCAGAACTAAGTGACTTCGATTCGATAGAATTGATTAATTTAGTTCTACGAGTTTAAGCGCGTTTTTGTTGTTCCTATTTAAAAAATAGGAACAACTGACTTTGAAATGGGGCTCGTCGGAGTACGTTCCGGATCATGCACATGACGTTTTGGGCGTGCGGGGCCGAAATTCTGGCAAAGAAGTAACAATAACGTCTTTTTGGCGCCAAGCGCCGTGTGTGTGTGTGTGTGTGTGTGTGTGTGTGTGTGTGTGTGTGTGTGTGTGTGTGTGTGTGTGTGTGTGTGTGTGCGTGTGTGTGTGTGTGTGTGTGTGTGTGTGTGTGTGTGTGTGTGTGTGTGTGTGTGTGTGTGTGTGTGTGTGTGTGTGTGAGTGCGACATTGAGAGACAGCGACTAAACCCACGATTGAGGACAATTGTGACCTGTAAGCCCTGGGTGTGAAAATCAGATAATTTTCTGCACCACGTTTACGACTTGTTTTTTTTTAAAAACAGCTAACATAACTTTGACTTTTCTTTTACAAAAAAAAAACCTATCTTCTCATTAATATGATTTTCTATAAAACAGTATTTGCATAAGTTGCTGTTGCTGTTTGTCCCGGCTCTTGGGTAGGATTAGGTCAAATTGCAACCTGTAAGCCCTAGGCGTGAAAATCAGCAAGAAAATTGCAAAGTTGATCCTCTGACACGTCAAATGTTAGTACTGCGATGAGTGACGTATAACATCGAGTCGTCACTATGAACATGGCGTCGCGGGACTAACGATGCGAAGTGACGTCATTTCGCTACTCGTGCTATTATTATTCTTCAAAATAGCTATCGCTACGCCAGACCACAGAGCTTACGAATGGCGGGAAGAGCCGTGTGTCCGTCTTTATTTCTGTTTGCCACTGTGTGTGGATCAGACGGAGAGTTAGAGTAGAAGGAAAACGTTAAACGTTTAGGGTTTAACGTCTTTTGTCCACCACGAAGGTGATTTCAAAGACGGAGCACCGAAAATAGGTCTGTACAAATTTTGACCCCAGCTGGGTTTGAACCCACGACCTTACGGACAAGAGTCGAACGCTATACCACCGAGCCACCCAGCTCCCCTAGAGTAGAAGGAGATGGATCAGAAGGATAAGCTTGAAAATAGGAACAACTTTGGGCTGGCCGGTCCCATCTTGTTTGTAATCACATGTACATTTATTCATGTTTCGCCCAGCGTGAACCCTTGTACAGCCATTCCTACAGCCATTCCTACATTAATCATCGCGACAAAAAGCGCAACCGACAAACAAACGGTTATTGGCTGCTAATTGATTTTGTTTATGATCGGATATTCCTTTGACCTCTGCATGTCCTAATGTTGACCGTCGAATGCCTATTGAGCTGATCGTTCAAATGCCCTCCGGCAGGCTATCCGTTCAATTTGATTGATATATATATATATATATATATATATATATATATATATATATATATATATATATATATATATATATATATATATATATATATATATATATATTAAATGCGACCTCTGTTGGAATTAAAACTGACCTCTGAACATTACATGTGGTGACCTTCGAATGACTCATCTGACTTTGGAATGAGGTTGGGTCGACCTTCCTTGCTATGCAGTTCACCCCGCTGTTGTCCAACAACCAGTACACGATGCGCAAGATGGCCGCCCAGTCGATGATGGACGTGGCTCTGATGATGGCCAACATCTCTCAGCTGAGGACTCTCGTCACAGGGGGCGTCACACATGTGCCGTCATTCTACTCCACGCTCGCGCTCGTCATCTTCTCGCTTGTCAGGTGGGTGATGTAATGACGCATTTCTCCTCGTTTTCGACATCGTGCTTTCTGTTTCCTGAGATGACCTTTGTCGCCCGTTCGGAGTTAAACCTTAATGACTAACCAACCGTCTAACTCTGTCTCCTTGAGCACGTCACTAAAGGTCAATTTAACTCATTCGCGACGTGCAAATTATGCCCTTTTTTTTTTTTTTTTTTTTTTTTTTGGGGGGGGGGGGGGGGGGGGGGTGGGGGTGTTGACAAATGTCAGCCTGTTGTTGTTTCTAGCTGATTGCTAGTCTATTTTGAAAAAAATGGTGTTACTGAGTAAACGGATTGTAATTAACCTCTTCGCTGCCGGTGATCGAGAATTTCGCGCCCCAAACCACCACACACTGACCGAATTAGCGTGAATAACGCAGATCTAAATGGGACCAAAAATAGGGACGATGTTCATAGGACTAACAAGAGACATATATCCCCATGAGCCCCCGCAACTGCGGGGGCTGATGAGGATTAATGTCTGGCAAATGGTAAGCTTTCGGGGGCCGCCCCGGCAGTTAAGGGGTTTGTCCTCGGAGTTTTTTTGACCGTGACGACGCGCGTTTTGTTGTTGTTGTTGTTTATTTTTCATACTGTGTTTGTCTGTTACAGCCAGCTGGTGTTCGGAATTCTCATCTTCGTCATCTGGGTCCGCGAGAGTTCAGCTCACGAGCGCGAGGAGTACGAAAAGCACGTGCGGCGTGAACTTGAACGGGCGTTCTCATCCGACACCGCCGGGAACTCCACACCGCCGGTGAAAATGAAACTCTCGATCACGCGCCAGCGGGAACACTACAAGCGTGACGTCATGACGAATAGGTTAAATCACGTGACGATGGTCCTGGTGTTTCTGATCACGGTGACCAACATGTTTATCACCGGTCTGGGGGTCGATTGAGCCCCCGTGTGACTGAACTGACACAGCAAGGCCTAGGCAATACTGGTCCAACTTATAACACAAATTACACACAGCCGTAGGTAAAAAAAAAAAAAAAAGAAAAAAAAAAAAAAAGCAAATGGCAGTAGCAAGGGAGAGATCGACACAATTCTCTCCCCTGCTATCGCCTACCTACCCTATTTTTTTTCCCCCCGTGCCCACCTATCCTTCTAGAAGGTAAGAGGTCTTACTAAAAAGGGAGATAACTTTTCTGGTCGGAAAATTCTGTCCCCTTCTAGCGCGTTTTCGTACGTATCTTTTGGTCATGTTACATATTCAAATGAGTTAGGCGGTGAGGCAGTGCAAAGACCGGTGTTTAAAAAAAAACTTTTGCCTTCTTTGGCATTTTGTACAGGGGCAGCATGCTGGAATTTGCTTCAAATCTCTTGATAGATGAGTAGAGACATGTTTGGTGCTTTGATTCATACCAGCCGTGGTTTAACCAGCGGACTCTTTTTGTACTAGTTTGAGTTGCCAAGCGGTTGGTGATTTGAGGTGTGTACCAGTTTTGGCTGCGCTTGGATGTAGGGTTGGTACAGAATCATGTTGATAGCCAGGGAATGAGATGGGTGATGTCCTTATTTTGTAAAAAATATTTTGTGCATGGCAAATGTGCAGCAAGTGGGCGGTAGTGTTGTTTAGGTGATTAAAAAATTAGGGGATGACTGGGACAGACTAAGGCTAGAGCATTTTTTTTTTCAGATGGGACTGCAGGGGAGGCCCACAGTGTGCTTTGGCCGTTCCCTTACCTTGCGTCCGTGTTCTTACCAAAGGGGGAGAGAATCGAATTTTGGCAAGAGTTTCGTGCCCCTGACTCAGAACATCAACAGAATACAACATGATATCCTACGGCCTCTTCTGAGTCAGGGCATGAAACTCTTGCCAGAACTTCGATTCCCTCACTCTGTGTTCTTACCTAACTTTGTACTTTCAATTTGCCAGCAATAATTCCCTGGGGACAAAAAATAAATAAATGAAAAAATAATATATAAAAAAATCATGAGTTGAAGCCGGCTAGGTCACAAATATCGTTTTCGATTAATTTTGTGATTCGCATGTCGATAACGAGGCTTAGTTGATATACGTGCCCGAAGAAAATTGCCAGTGCAGAGAATGACGTCGAAAGAATGTTTTGGGTCGAAAACAACAATAATATTCATGAGGTGAAGGTAAAACAAGCCTCGCTTTCGCTCGGCTCATTAAGAATAGTGAGTACGCAGCCGGCAATGACTGTGTAAAGCCGGTCAAACTGAACCCGATTCGGCCACCACCTGTAGCGGCCACCACATGTTTAAAGTCCATTTTAGGTCCTGTGGTCAGTCTTCTGGGGGGTGGGAGGTGGGTGGGGTGGCGTGGGATCGGGGGGCGGGGTGGAGTTGGGGTGGGGATGGTAGGGAACGTATGGCCCCGCCTCCGAACCTATTCGAAAATGAAACGACATCATAGGGGTGGGGGTTGGGGGGGGGGGGGAGTGGAGAGGAGGCCCAGCCTCCCAACCTAATAGAAAATGAAATGACAATTAAGAGGAGGGGAGGGGGGGGGGCGGGCGGGGCGTGTAACCAAGCAAGATGTGACCAATAAACACAGAAAAAACAACTTGAGATGAGGATTTCATCATGGAGCGCACACGTGTATTTCTTTTAGAAACATTCAAAATTGTTCATATTTTAAAGCTTATACTTCTGATCCATTTCCCTCCTCTCTAACCCAAACCCCGATCAACACACACCGGCGCACACAAGTAAAGACGGGCACACGGCGCTTCCCGCCATTAGTACACTCTGTGACTGAACTGGTGTAGCGAAAGGCATTCCGACGATAGAAGAATAGCACAAGCAAAATGACGTCACTATAAGCTTCACGTCATGGCATATAGTCCCAGGACGCAGTGTCACAGTGACGAATTTGATGTTTCACGTCACGCATCCGAAAGGTACGCAGCCTCTTCCATGGCTGATTGTTTTCTTCAAGACAGCCTATTCCAGGGCTGACTGTATGATGGGAGTATATAGTGTGGCTTGCAAAAATGAATTAATTATTATTCAAATAGTTGAAGAGGTACAACTCTGGCTTACGAACTCGTTCAATATCTCCCTTTAATCTAGCTGTATGCAAAGTACCTAGTAAGAATAGCAACAATAAAAAAAATTATTTTAAGAAAACCCAAAAAACGGACTCAGTCAAATACTGATCAACCGGTTTTTGCGAAACGGCCATTTTGTTGTCAACGTGTAACCTAATTACAAAATAAATTAAAAAACTGCGTCGGGAGAATTCACGTAGGGAAAATATCATCCGTCCTAAATTTTCAAGCTTGTCTGTCCACAAATGCGGGCTCGCTCGCTCATTCTCATTCTCATTCTCACACACACACACACTCACTCTCTCACACACACACACTCAACTCACTCACACACTCACTCACACACTCAACTCACTCACACACACACTCAACTCACTCACACACACACACACACACACACACACACACACACACACACACTCACACACTCACACACTCACCCCCACCCACCCACCCACACACCCACACACACACACACACACTCTCTCACACACACACACACACACACACACACACACACACACACACACACACTCACTCACACACACACTCACACACACACTCACACACACACACTCACACTCACACACCCACACACTCACACACTCTCACACACTCACACACACTCACACACACTCACACACACTCACACACACACTCACACACACTCACACACACACACACACACACACACACACACACACACACACACACACACACACACACACACACACGCGCCGGCGTTTGGCGCTAAATGTATCTTCTCTAGCAAGGCCGGTTTGCGTAGTTAGACGTGACGTCATTTTTATCTTGTTACTTCTTTGCCAGAACTGATTCGGGGCCTGCTTTCCCAGCACATATTGTGCATTCTACGGAACGCGCTCCGACCAGACCCATTTCAAAGACTACCGTATACGGTAGACAAAAAGCGTCATGTCTGATGTCTGATATATCTCCATTAACCCATTCAGCCCTGACGCACTACTGCAGGAGATGGGTCGACCATAATTCAAGGGTAGTGCCAGATTAGCCCTTGAATTATCATGGTCGATCCGTCTCCTGCAACTGGTGCAAAGTCATTAGATGACACCTCTAAAATTTGGGAAATACGGCCGTCGACCTGAATGAGTTAAAAAGCGTTCGTATTATTATTACTGTCCTGTTTTATAATTGAAAACTGAAAAGAGAAAACTTCATAGCAATTTCTGTGCTTGTGACAAGAGCTCTACTGATATGATCAACTTGACAGCTGGGCACGAGGAGGTATGTAGGCCGAAGATGAGACTACAGCCAGCTGAATGATGTTTAACCCCGATATCCTACTGAGCCTAAAAGCTTTAAATTTGTACACTGCCATATGCAAGCTACATTATAGTACTTACAGATAAGGATATAGACCAATGGCTTTAGTTCAAGGGTAGTGTCAGAATAGCTTGGCGCCTGGTACCCTTGAACTATTTTAGTCAAACGTATTTCACACACTGATGTATTCCGAATGATAAGGGTTAATGGCACGTGATCTGGCATGAGAATGGTCGCAAAAAACAGGTTCTGCTGCATATGTTGAATATAAGCAACCCATTTTGTGATAGATGTACGACTATTTTGCCTATTGAAAGTTATTTTGCTATTGAATTTTCTAAAGTCGCTATGTAAAAGTATTGTACAAACATGTCTATTAATCAGTTATATTTTATCTGTGATGAGGATGATCATATTGCTCTGAAGGTCTACTCAGATATATTATGCACACAATAACCCCTTCATTGTCAGTTGTCGCGGATTGTCTTTCTACAATCTTCGTGAATTCAACGCCAAAGAACCCCGGCCTGCCGTCCCAGGAACATGGATTCAAAGTGGGGTCAGCAAGAGTCATAGATCCTCATGAACCCCGGCACCTGCGGGGGCTCATGAAGTTTTATATTATGTCTCTTGCAGTTGGAACATGTTCACTTTTTTCTCGGCAGACAAGGGGTTAAATAAAATGCCAAGAAATTTAATTTGATATTATTCTATTCTTTTGGGCATGTGATATATTAAATAATACTACTAATAATATATAATTTTAAGGCGCCTATTTTTTTCAATAAAACCTCTAGGTGCCGTACAAATGATGTACTACAATTACCTTGCATCATACAGCACAAATATACTCGACTCTGCATACTATGAGAACGTTCACCCTAACATACACACTGGTCCATGCAACAGGATATACGCTAGAAATAAAACCAATAGAATGATACATTCCAACACTACTGACGCTCATACAAAAAGACATACCGTACAAATACACTACAAACCACTTTACCAACTGAATGTCTGGAAAAATATGGCCTTTTATTGGACTTTTATCGAATATGCTAAAGCACGCTGATTTGTCTTCTTTTGGACACTGAAAATAAATCCAGCCTAAGTCTCACGGTTTAACGTGTTTGCCTACAAATCGCTCAGTCATTTATCGAATACGTGCTGACTTCTCAGTTTAGTTCAAGATCATCTTTTTATCCTGATACACTACTGCATGAAATTAATTTGACTATAAGAGTTCAAGGGTGGTGCCAGAATAGCTTGGCGCCTCAGGCGCCAAGCTATTCTGGCAGCACCCTGGAACTCAAATGGTTGCTCTATCTCCTAATCCGTAGGTCAGGTCTGTTACTATTGTAGTACTAGACTTATTTTCCAATTTAAACACAGTCTGCGTGCACTGGCAGTGAAGGGTTTAAATCTATGCACGAATCTCTGAAGTATAAATTTCCGCACCCGTTTCTGCACGTAGTACAAGTCTGAATTAAATTCCGGGTTACTGGCAAGTTGTGCCGCGCGATGATTCACAAGTTCCGGGTCCAACAGTATTGCAAGCTGAACCGAGCGACATTTATCACAATAAATTAACCCGCCATGCTTTCCGGGGTTTGGAAGAAGACAGATGCAAATAGAGTCAACAAGAGGCACGCATCTTCATTAGCCCCCACAGGTTACCTCTTGAAAATGGACGGATGTATGGATGATGATGATGTGATGGTGGTGATAATGCTCTGAAGCCAGGAAGTAGTTTGTCGCTTGCTGAGGCCCAATGCGCAAAAGGCCATCGGGCCGACGTGATAACCTTTGCCGCGCCCTGGAGTACTCCCTTCCTACCGGCACACGTGTTACAAAGCATTGAGCAGAGGCAGGGGTCCTCGACCCCGAGTCCATCGGCTCTCCGCGTCCGTGGGTCACGAAAATGAACCCCATAGACCGTTAGATAAGAAGTGAACACCCACCCACCCCAACCTCCCTTCCCGCCCCCTGCGTTGGATCGGAGACCACATTTTTTTCGGAAGCCTATCACCTATAAAGACGAACCGTAGGTGTTTACCAAAAATAAATACAGTATTGAATATAGGAGGGCATGTGTTACGGTCATATTTTCCTTCTTTGGGCCTATATTTTGCTTTTGGCGGTAGGGTTGGTGTTAACGATGCAGTTCCCGTAAAAAAAAGCACACATAACTAAATGACTGGTATCTTTGGAAACAGAATACATTTACCTACCATTTACGATGATTCAATGTCTAAAAACCAAAATGGTGACGTCATCGCGGCGCCATCTTTTTTACATTTCACTATCCGCGAAATAGACTTCTTGCCAGAAGAATAGGTGTCCAATCTTTGACATACTATTATGAAAACATATATACCAATGCTATAATAAATCATCAGTGGAAACGTAAACGATTTAATTATTTCCACTGGCGACCTTGAAAGTTTTATTTAAAGGTCAAGGTCACCTAAAGTTGTACTTTATGAAAAAAAACCAACATATTTTTGAAAATGTGATAAAAAATCTTACAAAAAGTGATAACATGTAAGGAATTGCTATGAATAGTTGGTAAACGATTAGACGTGACCTTCACAAAGGTCAAGGTCGCAGTTTTTGAAGAGTTCGTAAGAATATTCAGTTTACAATAGGGGCCAAACATTTGCTCTGATTTTAGGAATATTTGCTCACAACACCTATAGGATCTCTTACTATTGAATCATATTTTGTTGAGTTGAGACTATCAGGAACATTATAATATAGACACCCTTTATAATTAAGGTCAAGGTCACACTATGTACAACGGTGCACTCAATCTGATAAATTAACTGGTCTATGGTCCTGAAATTCTCTCTCTCTCTCTCTCTCTGAAAGTTTGTAAGATAGGCATTTGCTATGCCTAAAACTTTTATCCTGAATAAAAACGTTTCATCATCATCATCTCTCTCTCCCTCCCTCCCTATCCTAAATAAAAACGTTTCATCATCATATATCTCTCTCTCACTCGCTCACACACTCACTTATTGTTTATGTATGGTCCATTCTGATAAGAATGGAGCTTCTGCAGAGCCTGTAGCCCTGGCAAGTAATATGCAAGTCAACAGATCAGTTGCTTAAACCAGCTATAAGACGGTAGTCATGTATTCCCCCCTCCCCTCCGCACACCACCTCACGCCACACCGACCCCTTCGCAGGAAACACTTGAACTGGTAATAACATTGAAACATTAAACTACCTGGATTGTTCACACTACCATCAAGTCAGTGCATGGGCTGATGACACCAAACAATGTTCAAGCATGTTATGAGTGTTCGCAAGGAATGTACGTGTTAGTTTGAAACATGGCGCCTGCCAGCGGATTGAGATTTACTGGTCACATGTGAGTAGTAACACTGAGAGAAAAGACGTCTCTCAGACCACAGGAAAGTTAATTTGCTGTTGTTGAATTCTCTCTCTCTCTCTCTCTCTCTCTCTCTCTCTCTCTCTCTCTCTCTCTCTCTCTCTCTCTCTCTCTCTCTCTCTCTCTCTCTCTCTCTCTCTCTCTCTCTCGGACAACAGTTGGACTGAACAATGGTCGGACCGTCCATTGACGCGCATGCACTGCGTGCGCCCCTTATAGAGTTCACCGCTATGGCGCCGATTGGCATATCTGCGAGGCTTTTTCCAAAGGAGACATTTCAACATCAGAATCAAGTCAAAGAACAAAAGATAGAGACCCTTTACAGCGAAGACAGCTCTCATATAGAAGGGACCTTGTGGGTTAATGGTTCATCCCATTTTGTTTACCTATATCTGGACCTCCCCCCCCCCCCCCCATGACCCTTGCGAGAGGACATCCAAATTGGAATGCATTCAACGGTATCATCAGCTACCGTTCTGTCGAATCTGACTGAAAAGCTGGCAAGAACTTTGATACAAATGCAATTCTAACAACAACAAAAATGACAGTTTTCACACATTTGCCAACCTCTTGTGACCCTTGAACTTCTGTGGGGTCATCCAAGCTAGTATGCTTAGAAAGGCATTACAGACATTTATCTCTGCACGAAGTTTGGTTTGAAGTTGGAATAGTATTTGAGGAGAAACAATTTGGCTATTTTTATTTTTTAACCTCTCTCTGGACCCCCCTTTGAACTTGACCTTTGAGAGAGGTTTTGCCACAAAGTATCCTTTGGCCAAGTTTGAAGTCTGAGGCTTGAATAGTCTCCGAGAAAATGTCAACACTAAAATTTACAACAGGCGACGGACAGACGACGGATGGCCCATTACATAGACTTACTTTTGCTATCACACGTAAACCAAAATTGAAAGTTATATACCACAGTTTATTTACATCAGGCTTTATTTCTAAAACGCCATGCAATTTTGTTATGGTGAAATTTTGCATCCAGTAAAAGTCCCCCACATAAATCGTAAACGTTAACATATATCGTAAACGTTACGTACATAACATCCAAAAATCTCAGTAAAATTCTTAAATTAATTGCTGTTAGCATTTTAAGTTATAGAACTGGTACATTTATGTAAATATCAAGTTTGCAAAGCTCATTCTCTCTTAACCTGGTGTCCATGTTTCGACTGCCCCACGCTAGGTGGTCACGTGCCTTCTGAGAGGAAAACGAAATGTATAAATATCAAATCTTTTACAGATTCGTATGTATGACAGTCTTAAGCATTAAATGATACTTCAGCTTTCTTCTCCCAATCTTTTTTTCGAGGTAAATGTCACATAATTGGGCCATGTTTTTGAGAACTACCCATCTATAAGGTGACCATCTGTCAAATGTGACCACTGTTTTTGTTTTGCTAGCTTGCTTTTTGTTGTTGTTGGTTTTTTGGGGAGGGCTGAGGGGAGGGGAGGGGAGGGGGGCGAAGGGGACGTATGGATCAGCCTCCCAAGCTAATCGGAAAATGAAATGACAAGGGTGAGGGGTTGGGGACGGGAACATGTAACCAAGCAAGATGCGACCAATACACAGCAAAAAAAGCGTCATGTCTGTTATATCTCCTTAAATGTTCGCATCATTATTATTGTCCTGTTTTGGACAGAAAATAACAAGCGTTTTAAGCGTAATGGTACTTTAAAAGTGCTTAGTTCACAAAAGTCAACGAAAACAGGACAACAGGATAGGGTAGATAACGTCAATCTTTGTGGAGTAGTTTGAGGTAAACACTGTTTGCACGTATTTATACAATTAAGATCATAAGTCTATTACCATATAACACAAGTCTATTTCTATTATAGTAACAGACATGCATATAGTAATCTCTTGGCTTGGCTTGACTTCGCGAACGAAGATTTTATAGGAGTTGCCCACGACGTCTGCAGGCTTGTTCGTGGCTGCGGAGGCCAATCCGAGACAGGCAGGTTCGACCGCAGTGGCTGCAGGGGAAGGTATGGCCAGGGTTCTGAGCTGCGGCATCTCTGTTTTTTCTCCTGAGCCGCTTGTCCTTAAGGCTAGCTCTGTGAGAGTCCTCAAAGGAGACAGCTGCCTTGTAAATGGTGGAGCGCCAGGTGTCACGGTCCGCAGCAAGCGAAGACCACTGGTGGTGGTCGATTTGGCAGGCACTAAGTGACTTCTTGAGACAGTCTTTGTATCTCTTCTTTGGTGCCCCTCTGTCACGGTGTCCAGTAGCAAGCTCGCCGAACAGGGTGATCTTTGGTAGGCGATGATCCTCCATCCTGGAGACATGCCCCGCCCAGCGGAGCTGTGTCCGCAGCAGCAAAGCCTCGATGCTCACAGTTTCAGCCTGTTCAAGGACCTCGACGTTGGTGACATAGTCACTCCAGTGAATGCCCAGGATGGTACGCAGGCAGCGCTGGTGGAAGCGTTCGAGGAGTCGTAGTTGGCTGCGGTAGAGGGCCCAGGACTCGGAACCATACAGCAGGGTGGTGAGGACCACAGCTCTGTACACGCTGATCTTGGTGCCTGTTTTCAGCTGTTGATTGTGCCACACCCGCTTGAAAAGTCACCCGAAAGCGCTGTTCGCTTTTGCCAGCCTGCTGTCAAGCTCCTTGTCCAGCTTGGCGTCCGACGTGATAATGCAGCCAAGGTAAGTAAACTGGTGCACTGACTTTAGTTCAGACTCGCCAACGGTGATGTGAGGAGGGCGATACACTGTCTTGGGTGCCGGCTGATGGAGGACCTCTGTCTTTTTCAGACTGACCTCGAGTCCAAAGAGCTGGGCAGCATCTGCGAAGCAAGACGTGATGCGCTGCAGGGCTCTCACTGTGTGTGCAACGAGGGCAGCATCATCAGCAAAAAGCAGCTCACGAATCAGTTGGTCTAGGGTTTTCGTGTGGGCCTGCAGTCGTCTGAGGTTGAACAGGCTGCCATCGAGACGATACCTGATGTACACTGCATCGTCATCATCGAGGTCCACTGTGGCCTGCTTCAACATCATGCTAAAAAAGATGGTGAAGAGGGTCGGTGCCAGCACGCAGCCCTGCTTTACGCCGTTGAGAATAGGGAATGGTTCCGAGAGGTCATTGTTGAGTCTGACCTGGCCTTGCTGGTCCTCGTGTAGCTGGACAATCATGTTGAGGAACTTTGGGGGACAGCCAAGTCGCTCCAGGATCTGCCACATGCCTTGCCTGCTCACAGTGTCGAACGCTTTTGTTAGGTCGACAAATGTTACGTACAGCCCTTTGTTCTGCTCGCGGCACTTCTCCTGTAGCTGTCTCAGCACAAAGACCATATCGGTGGTGCTCCTGTTTGCTCTGAAGCCACACTGGCCCTCTGGGAGTTGGTCTTCAGCGATGGCAGGTACCAGCCGATTCAGGAGCAGCCTTGCAAGGATTTTCCCAGCAATGGACAGCAGGGTAATTCCCCGATAGTTGGAACAGTCAGACTTCTCGCCTTTGTTCTTGTACAGGGTGATAACGACTGCATCACGGAGATCTTTTGGTAGTGTTCCTTCCTCCCAGCAGCAGAGAAAGAGGTCATGGAGCTTGTTGTGCAGTGCTGTGCCTCCATGTTTCCAGATCTCTGGCGGTATTCCATCAATGCCTGCTGCTTTGCCACTCTTGAGCTGGTGGATGGCTGTGAGGGTCTCTTCAGCGGTGGGCGGTTCGTCCAATTCAACCTTTACTGATAGACTTATGTTAAAACACATACATGTATTTTGAAAAATATGTTGACTAATAGCTAAAATATGTTAATATGCAAGATATGCCCTTAATACAACAACAACAGCACAGCAATGTGGTAATAGTAATAATAATACGACAAAATATTAGTAATATATCAACTGAAGAACATTTGATTCAAAGTACCATTACGCGTAAATCTGAAGACCCATTTCAGCACCGTTTCAGTGTGTTCCTTATGCCTTATCGACATACCTAATGAACTTTAATGGCAGTTTGCACATGCAGCAAACACATATGCGTAATCGCACTTATTATTCTGCGCAACCGTTAGCCGTGTCAATCTATTTTTAGCTGTTTTTCATACTAATACAGTTGTAATTCAGTCAAAAACGGAGACTGCAGTCGTTGTCAGGTTACTTGATATTAAGACGACGCGCTCTCAACTGGATTCTCCTGTCTAAATGAACCATAACTAGACCTGTGCGTAGCGTTTCGTAACCATCGGTTACAAAATTGTATAATTATTTGAACAATCACGGCGGTAGTGGGCCCAACGGTATTGGAGAAATTAGCACCGACAAAAGAGTTGTGTCCCTTTAACCAAGACAAGGTAACGATGGTGCTGTCAGTTGCGAGTTCTGACTACGTCACGTTTCTGTTCCAAATGGCGCATTTGCTCGTTACTTCATTCCAAATTAGTAAAGTTAACCCATTTAACCCCAAGGCCGCTTTCCCCAAATTTTGGAGGTAACACCTCATGACTATGTACCACTGAGTTGCAGAAGATACATCGACCATGATAATTCAAGGGTAGTGCCAGATCAGCTTGGCGCCATCACTGAGGCGCCAAGCTCATCTGGCACTACCCTTGAATTATCATGGTCGATCCTTAACTTGCTGCAGGACATCGGGGCTAAATGGGTTAACCTTTTGCGTGTGAAGTCACCAGTACTGTAAACAGTATCAGCTGCTGCATTCACAAGGCGGTAATCGGCTCGGACAAGAAAAGAAGTGAAAAAGGACAGACGTTGTTCAAAAGTCAGACGAACGTCAAGAACTGCGTGTGCTTCGTCGCAAACAGTGGACTAACAGCGATATCGCATGTCTCTCCGGGCTTTCAGTCCACTGTTTGCATCGGAACACGCGCAGTTCTTGACTTACTTCTGATTTTGTAATCGCCTATGACGTAATTCGTTTTTAATTTCTTTTCCGAGCTGTTGCACGGCCATTTTTACCACCTGCTGGCGGCTAATTTTTCCTGCGGCGGTGAGAGGGAAGTCATCAAAAGCCAGGTAGTATCGCGGTCTCGCCGAGAGGAGGTCGTTTCTGTTGGGTGTGATGTCAGCATCCACAAAGCTCTGCACGTCATCCAGAGTGATGTCATGAGAATCCTTCACGACGCATGCGCACAACTCGTTGATGAGAACCGGGTGGGGGATGCCAACCACCAGAACGTCCTTCACACCGGGGCAGGCTCGTATCCTGGCCTCCAACCACCCTGGATGGATATGGATGTTGCCGTGCACTATTGCGTCTCCGATGCGTCCCTCCACGTACAGACCGCCACGCTCGTCGAAGCAACCCACATCCCCGGTGTTGTAGTACCCATCTGGTGTGAATGCACTGGCCGTGAGATCAGGCAGGTTCATGTACTCGCGGAAGCCGTAAGGCGTCTTGACGTAGATCTCCCCGCGTACTCCTGCCATTACGTCATTTCCGGTGCTGCTCCGGATCTTGACGTCGACGTCTGGAAGGACGCGGCCTGCGAAGCCGTCCTGGTACTGGTCAGGGTCGGTGACGATGTGGTTGGCGATGAAGAACGTCTCAGTGCAGGCGTAGCTGACGAAGATTGACTGGGCGATCTTGCTAGCCGTCTGCACGTTCTGTCTGGTGACTGGCTGGGATCCCAGGCCGATACTGCGCAGCATAGGATTCTTTAGGCCCGAACTGGCGATTTTATTCACTAGCGACTCATGATGCGCGATCAGTACCGCTCCGCTCGACACTCCCTCTTCAGTCACACACTTGTAAATGAACTCCGCCATGTCTAGGGGCGACCCGGCCCGGCTGTCACAGAGAACGCGCGTTGATCCAAAATACACCGAGTTTGCCGTGTAGCCCACAGCCCTTCCCATCAGATAGGTGTTGAACTCCACGCCTTGCGGACGCTTGCAGGCCTTGGCAAGGCTGACCGCCGTGCCGTGAGCGTGGACCACCAGTTTGGGCGGCCCGGTAGTGCCGGATGTCGTGAACACAAAGCATGCGTCCTTTTCATCACCCTGGGCGCAGTAGTGCTCCAAATACTCCTGGTTCTTGAGAGCAGTGAGGAAGTCTACGTCCCTGCAGAGCAGCTCACGAAAATCATGGCTGTCATGCACTACGTCCCCGTTATCCTCTTGATGGGGTGGATCATACTGATGAGAACAGCCGTTCTCACCGCTGTTCTCATCAGTATGATCCACCCCGTTATTTACCAGATACTGTCGTCGGTGTACGGTAAATACAGACTTTAAATCAGGAAGCATTTCCGAATGGATTGCCCCGCCGAAACTCGGATCGGAAAAGTGACTTTTCAGCGCCGCCATTCTCTTCTCTCCAAGAAAGTCAGGATCGAAAATGAGACCGGAAGCACGCGTTTGGTGCAGCGTGGTCACGATGTCAGAAGCGTCGCTTAGGGTACAGAGTTCGTGCACGGACGCCGCTCCGGACATGAGGATCCCGAACTCCACCACAGCGTGCTCTGGGGAGTTGGGCAGCGTGTTGACCACAAAGTGACCTCGCCCCACCCCATTGGCACGCAGCACGCCGGCCCAGCGCCCCGCCAGCAGGTAGAGGTCATCGTAGGTCAGCACGTGGCGCTTAGTGTCACTGTCAGGCGCGCGGAAAATGAAGGCGGCTCTGTCCGGATTTCTCTGGGCCCAGTAGCGCAGGAAATCGGGGACTACGCGCACGGCGTCCATGTCGATTGGCTCTACAGGCTTGTTGACAGTACAATCCATGTCCCTCTTGGTGTGGAGTATGGCTGAAACATACAAGAAACATACATTGTTTGTCAGTTCCTTTTCCTTTTCAGCAGCAAAGACTCGCAAGAGCGTGCATGAGCTGCATGTGAAACAAATTAAATGTATGTTGCCAGCCGGTATAACAATATACATATAGGACGTGCTAGATACGCTACGAAACAAGAAAGAAAAGTTATTTAGTTATTGGGGTTTAACGCCGAGCAGGCGACTAAAGCCATCTCACGGCGGGAAGGGTAAAAGTCTGATCAGCCAGATTAAGAGAAAGGGTTAAAAATATGACGTAAATACAGTTTAAACATTATTCTATACTAAAAAAAGTAACACAGGTCAATCGTAAATGTCTACAGACTTTGGAAGTTCATAAGAACAGTCAGACTACAGAGACTTAAATTTTGTAAAACAAATTGGCTTACAAGATGCACGCACACACACACGCGCGCGCGCGCGCACGCGCGCGCACACGCGCACGCACACGCACACGCACACACACAGATCAGTGGATGGGGTTGGAACCCTCCCCCCACCCCCAAACACACACACACACACACACATCATATAACCGTAAATATACATTCCCCCCCATCCCCCCCCCACACCCTCCCCCCACACCCCCCCCCCACACACACACTCCCACCCCCACCCGCACCCCCACCCACACACCCACACCCTCTCTTTGATATTTTGGCGAGTGCCGATAGTAACTGCGCATGGGAACATTGTGTTGCGATACATGTCAACGCCAGTATCGAACCATCACGCGCAACATCAGGCCTCTGGATCCCAAGCGCACACCATGTGAGCAAACGGTGTTTGGGCTGGCGTCAGCCTTAGTTGGCCCAAGCACCGTTTGCTCACTGGGTATTTTTTTCTGTTTCATAAGTCAGTGTAAATTTAGAACAGCAATAAAATTAATGCAAGTAACCCGGTTTGACACTACGGCTTCAGTCTAGGTATCGTGGTGTACAAAGGCTGAATGGTGCGAATGTCCACTAAGACCGACGTCGGCCCGACTGACTAGGACCTGTTTGCCGAAAGGGCTTCAGTCCCATACAGAAAGATGAGAAATAAAACTATGTGAAAGTAGGCGCACTTGTGCAGGTAAAACAACAAGAAAAACAACAACAACAAAACCGTTTAAGGCCCACTACCCCCGTAACGGTTCAAAGATACATTTCTGCAACAGATGGTTACGAAACGCTGCACACAGGTCTAGCTATGGTTCATTTAGACACAGGACAATCCAGTCCAGCACACGTCGTATATCATATCAAGTAACCTGACAATGACTCCACTCCGTTCTAGAAGTAAAACGCTTTCAGTACGAGAAACAGTTAAAAATAGATTGACACGATTACGGCCGCGCAGAATAAATAAGTGCAGTCAAGCGTGTGCTTTTGCTGCGTG